>JACBWW010000008.1:35259153-35275596 GCA_020086605.1 Lanius collurio | reverse complement strand
CCCTGGAGCCTTCTCTTGTGCAGGGGAGCACCCCCAGCTGTCCCAGGCTGTCAGTAATGGATGTGATCTGCTTGTTATATTGAAGTACAATAGAATAAACACCAATCCTACATGGTGTACACCCATAATAGAATAGGTGAACGTATTCAACCAGTGCTGTAAGGCCAAAATTTAAATCTAGCCCTGCCACATGTACCTGGACAGCTCATGATCCACTCTCTGTTGCCCACCACACATCCACCACACTCCACTGCTCACTGTACCGTGTGAACACCACTTCACCACCTTGTTCTGAGCCAAGAGACCATGAAGCAGAAGGTGCCTGAGTCCAGCACAGAATAGAGGTGCTTAAACACTGTTAAAAACCTGAGCATTTGTGTCTGCTTTGTGCTACTGAGTGCACTGGAAAGAAATCTATTGACATCAGTGGGTTTTGGATTAGGCTCCCGCTGTGTTATTAAGTGAATTATTAATTATTAATAATAACATAACAGAAATCACATGTTGCCTTATTCAACCATTCAATTTTGCCTTATGTGGGGGTTTTTCAAAATGCAGTTGCCGAGTTTAAATACAAGTGTGGATTGATTGTTTAGCCTCCCTACTCATTGCCAAGGAGAGAGTATGCTTACATATGGGTGTCCAGTTTTAAATGAATATTGATTGACTGAAATTCATGCCGTCTGCTTCAGTTTAACTCTTTGGCAAAACTAGAGATGTCAATAAAATTGGATTGAATTTTGAACGGTATTAAAACTTTCTGGAGCCAAGGTAATCATGATGGAAAAAAGTAATAAAGGGCTGGAGACCTTTCAAGTGTGGGGTTTTTCCTACTGCTGTGAAGCCCTCTGGGGCTAAAGGTGTTTAGTTCCAATGCTGAAAGAGCAGCAGAGTTGCTAATGGCCTTCCAGTTCCTTTGGCAGCAGCAAATATAAATAGGCAAAGTAGATGCTCTAACTCCTCCCTTCCTAAAACTTGGCCAAAGGAGCACATTTATAGCGCTGCTTCAGTTAGTGAGGTTTGGGAAACCGACACCCATTCAAGCCAGAGGTGGCTGACTGCATGTCCAGGAGATTGTCTCTGAGCTCCTCCCTGTGGGGCTGGCACTCACCTGTCCTGCTGCCCTGAGGGGGACACACGAGTGCCTCATCTGCAGCAGAAGTGGCACTCAGCAGAGTGGGGACCAGAGAGCTTGGGAAGAGTGGGTTTGGTGTGCAAGGGTGTCTTGTAGTATATGGGGTTTATTTCCTGAGGAATTCATGGGGTAAAATCACAGTGTGTGGTCCATGCACCTCTATTCTCACTGCATCCCAGTGCCCCAGTAACTTTTATTGCACTTCTCTGCTTATTCATGAAAACTATTAACTGGTTACCCACTTGTTAGTGCACTTAGTGTGACTGGAGTTGGGTGGAATTTAGACATTGATCCTCCAAATTTGTTATCATATTTCTAAAAATTTTCTTGAGTATTTGTCCTTAGGATTAATTCATATCCCTCAAATCTATTCATGTGCAGGTGTGATTGCATAATCCAGCCGGGATCTAGGTGCCAGAGATGCCTCCTCAAGCCCTGCAGTGATGCATTGTGGGCACTTAGGTTTGGCCTGGGAACAAGTTGGTAGGAAAAGAAGGAATTGTTTTAAACAGAAGCAAAATAGGTTTAGATTGGGCATTGGGAAGGAATTCCTGTCTGTGAGGGTAGGCAGGCCCTGGCACAGGGTGCCCAGAGCAGCTGTGGCTGCCCCTGGATCCCTGGCAGTGCCCAAGGCCAGGCTGGATGGGGCTTGGAGCAGCCTGGGACAGTGGAAGGTGTCCCTGCCCATGGCAGGAGATGGGATTGGATGATTATGAAGGCCCCATCTGACCCAAACCATTCTGGGATTGTATGAATTCATAAAGAGAGATAAAACCACTTGCACAGCTCACACACAGCCATGAGTACAGCTGGTAGCAAAGGAAGGAATTGAATTGAGCTGTCCTGCAGGTCCAGTATGCACCCCAAGCCTGACCAAGGACTTCAACCATCCACCTCAGCTTGGGGCTGGAACTGTAAAAGAGCCAAACCAGCAAGGTGAGGCTCAAAGAAAGGCACAGTGCTGTGCAAAGATCAGCTGGGCTGCAGATGGCTTGTAGGCACCTCTTCAAAATCACCTCTCATGCCTTCTCTGCAGGTTTTTTTACCTGGAAATTGGACTGTGACTTAATAGCATAACACCAGGAAAGCTAGTCCATGATATCCTTATGTTTCTACTCCTGCAAAACTGCTGTCTATGTTTATTACCTACCAATTAATTAACAAACATGAGTGAAAGCAGATAGGAAAGACTTTAATTTCTGAGCCAAACTAATTTGCAATGGTGCTCCTTTGAAATCAGTTATGTGCTTGCTTGATTTCTAAACACCAGCTCATCAAAATGTGTTATCATTGCTGTGAAATAAAAGTCCTTTTTAAAGGTATGTAATATAGGGACTTACAAGTTTATGCTAGGGAGAAATCCTTGTAATTTTTTTTTCCTGGTGTCAAAATAATCTGAAGATATTTTTAGGCCTCTTCTCAGTATTTTTCTGTTGTGGTGATGTACACTCCTCTTGCAGAGATAGAAAATTTTGTTTTCTGAGCAGCATTTCACTATTTGAGGCTGAAAGATGACCCTGCAGACAGAGGGGTTATCAGAGATAAAGGGAAGTTGAACCTTAGTGGAGGAACTGGAATAATAGGGAGGGCATGAGGAAAGGGAATTGAACTGGTTCTGCCACTGGTGAAAACTCACTAGCCCTTTAAACTTCTGTTACACCAGTGAAGTTCTGGGATCTGGAAATGCCTAAATTATAATTGCAGGGAGGGCAGCAACAAAGGAATTGGCAAGGTAAGAGTAGGGGTGATTGGTGAGCTGATGTCAAGGCAGAAGCCAAGCCATCATCTTGCTTGAATGGTCCCATCCCCAGTAGGAGGTGGTGGGAGCATCAGGGGACAAAATCACAGAATCATTTATGTTGGAAAAGATCTCTAAGCTCGTCAAGTCAAACCATTCCCCCAGCATTGCCACACTCACTGTTAATCCATGTTCCCAAGTGCCATTTGCTCCTGGGATGGGGACTCCACCACTGCCCTGGGCAGCCTGTGGGGCTGGACAACCCCTTCCATGAAGAAATTTTCCCTGATATCCTATCTAAACCTCCCCTGGCACAACTTGAGGCCATATCCTCACCTTTTGTATTAGGTGTAGGTGCCATAAAATTTGCTGCTGCCTGTTTTGAAAATCTCCTCTGTCCATTGTAAAGATTGACTCCATTGGGTTGTTGCTACGTTTTTAAATTTGACAAATCAGTAGGAGCATCTTCCTTTGAATCATAGAATAGTTTGGCTTGAAAGAGACATTAAAGACCAACTTATTTCAACCCCCTGCCATGGACAGGGATACCTTCTACTAGACCAGGTTGCTTCAAGCCCCATCCAACCTGGCCTTGAATTTTTCCAAATTGCATCCAAATTTATGAAACGAATGGGTCAGAAGGTGGATTGATCTTGTGGTACGTGAAATCAAAATTTGGATGGCAAGGAGGAAAGACTGGCAGCAATCTTCCATCACGATGTTTCTGGAAATACCTGACTCAAACTATGAAGTTACTCCATAGTTTCTAAATTCTTGAGAATCTTTCATTTTATGCAGCTTTTCAGAGATATTTTTAACTACGATATTTGATTATTTATTTATTTTCTACTGCATTATGAAAAAGTGAGAATGAAGGCTAGGGTACATTTGAGTTTTTAACTCAACTACATTTTATAAAATCTCTCTGAGATGCTGGTAGATGAATGATGTTCCCTAAACACATTCACACACACACACGCATCCTTTCTAGGTGCATAAATTGAGGCTCGAAGAAGAGATCGTATTTTTTCCAACTTGGGTATGTCAACTGAGAAATCCCAATCCAAAGGAGATTGATTTTCAGAAATGCCCAGTCTGGACAGATGAGCAGCACACCAGATTACTCACAGGACACTCTTATTTGAGAGCTTATCTTTAAAACGTTGGTCTATAAATGGCTCTCTGCAAGGTCATGCCATAATTCATCGTACTAAGGACTAAAATTCCAGGTTTCTGGATGTGCTCTGGCACATACTGCTATACCTTGCCCCACTGATATGGTTATTTGAAGAGTTATTTAAGGGATTCTGTGGTTGTGACAGTCTGGGATGTTTGGCACAAGTATCTGCTTGGAGAAGACTGCTCCGACCTGGGGAATCTCACCTCAGAGGCAGCAGGGAGCCCCTCGTGATGTCCTTGCCCATCCCAGAGGGGTTAGAAACAGATGGTCTTTCAGGCCCTTTCCAAACCAAACCATTCTACAGTTCTTCAATATCAGTCATGAAGAGCATCTCAGGGAGCTTTAACGCTTGAGTCCTACAGCCACTGATTTCGGACAGAAAAAAAACAATTCCCTCAATTTTTAAAATAGCTGTTTAAAAAAAAAAGCAGGTGCCTGGTATAATTACCTCATGTGCTGAAATAATAAATCAGCTGTTTGAAATGGCTTTTTTGGGAGGAGATAATTGAGACCTTCCTGAGCCTGCTCCAGTTGCTCTCCTCAATTCACCAAGCACCATTAAAAGTGGAGGACAGTTATCTCAGCAACATTGCAATGTCCTGATAAATATTGCGACAATATCACTTGTGCCTACAACATTTGCAAAGCTGATGACACTTCCCTGGCCAATAGAAGGGGCTTTGCTCCCTGAAAGACAACCTTGCCTCTGTAAATTTGTCCTAGATTGCTGGGCCCTGAGTGGCTGTGGGTTTCGGGTTTGCCGTCCTATTTCAGCTGTGAAAGTGCAGCACTGAGATCTCTCCCAGCCAGCTGATCCTGCTGTTTCTTTAGCTCCCAGTTTAACTTCAATGGGAGTCCCAGGTGCACAGAGGAGAACCTTTAATGGATTAAACAAATAGAGCAAAGTCAAATAGAGCACACATCCATAACGTGCACGTCTGTGTGCACTTGTACCTGCATTTATACACACAGAGGTGCAGGGAGGGAGCAGACAGAAAACAATTAAAAAAAAAAAAAACTTTTGGGAAAGGTTTCCTTCATAAAGCTGAGCTCCATGCAGCAGCACAATTTATATATCTCTCATCTCTGCATCATTTCTGTGCCGTGGTCAAAGAGTATTAGAGGATACATTTCTGTTCTAAATTACATCTGGGTAAATCCAGAGGAATTCCCCTGAGCCACGTTTACCTCTAAGATTTTGCCTATGTGGGGACACTCAGGAAAATAACCCAAATTAGCTGAAGGTGAGAATTTAAAAGTGGATTAATTAAACTGCGTGAAACCCCTGTGAAGGTTGTTCTTATTCAGAATTCAGGTGGTCTTCATTCAATTTAATTTAATTCACTTTGGAAATTAATTCAGATTAATTGTCCTAACAGTTTTTATGTACCTACTCTAGATTAACACTGGGGTAATAAAATGAATTGTAGCCCACTGGCTTCAAGATTATTTTTAGATTTATACCAGAAGGCTCTGGAGGAAGATTGTCCCCTGGGTGTCCAGAAGCCAGTGCTTTGCTTGTCAAGACAAAGGAGTGGAGGATGTTTCTGGAAACAGATAAGCAATATTCTTTTCACTTTTGGGGCAATTTTTTAAAAGACATGACAATAAAAAGAAGGTGACAATGGCAGCACTGCAACAGGTTAAATATCACTGCTTTTGAGCCCTGAGTAGGGTGCCCACAGATTTGCCTTCACCTGATCCTGCATGTAGGATATTCCTTCTTGGTGGGAAAAAAAAATTCTTTGACATGAAGAGGAACAATATTCAAATCTCCTAATTCCAGACAATCCGATTTTGCAAGCCTGGAGCCAAATGAAAATCAAGACTACGGCAGAGAGGGCCCATGATGTGAAAAAGGAAAAACTGCTTTAAAGAGATAACTGCTCACGATCTACTCCCCAAAGAAGACAACTCTTATTAAGGGTTTCTTTTCAAGATGTCTGCCTAAAGGCTTTTTCAGAAGGGATTTAGTCATTTACAGCTCAGATTTGGAGTTTGAAGCCCCCTTTTTACTGCATGGTAGCTCAGAGGTCCTGTTCCTGCCTCCTTCCACCGAGATGCAGCTGAGCTTGGGCAGTGGGGACAGCAGAGGTGACAAGAACCCGTGCTAGGCTGGGGACACTGCAAGAAGCCCAGCCAGGGGAAGAGGGATGAAAAAAAAAATAATTTCTGAACCTGTTTAGGATCAGATAAGTGCCTGTGGTCAAGCAAACAAATAAACAAATGAAACCCCGAATAATAAACAACCCACCCAAACTTTTTTCTGCAAGATTTTATGTAGTGGTGTGTGTGCTTGTCTGAAGCACCTGGCACCAATGAAGCGGGATTAGACCAAACCTTCTCCTGTCTGCTAATTTTTTTCCATATTCAGATTTTAAATGTCGAAGATAGTTAAAAATAAAGAAAGAAAAAGAAACTTTCAATCGATCTGGAAAAAATAAATGCTACCTCTCGCCTACTGGAGCTGTGCTAAAATGATAACTACACTCATAATGCAAACACTTAAAAAGCAGCAGTTCTAGTGGGATGGGATTTGGGGAAGCGTTGGGGGTGTACAGCCCAGACCGCCTCAGAGCCGCCCCCCAGACTTTGCGAATTTGAAGTGAAAATGCTTTAATCCTTAGCGGGGCAGCAGCAGCAGAGGGAAACCCTAAATCCCTGCTCCACCACTGTCACTCTCGGGATATGCGGGACACTGCGGCTCGCCGCTCCTCGGCCGAAAAGTGAAGGGAAGGAAACTCGGGCTTCCCCAAACCGTTTTGCTGCGGTGCCCCCGCAGCAGCCGCCGCATCGAGCGGAGAGGCGCGGAGAGATGCGCAGGGTGCCGCGGGGCGGAGTGAGCCCCGGCGGGGCTTCGACATGGATATTTTGGGGGGCAGCTCCCACCCCCACTCCCGGCACCACACAGCGCCCCGGTTCTCAGGCTTCCCTCCAGCTGCTGGGGCGGAGAGGCAAGACCCGGCCCTGCAGACCCCCTCGGTTCACTTATCAAACCAAATTTGCTTCTTGGGCAAATTTGACCTGTTTCTTGGCCCAGATACGTTTCAAACACTTTCTCTGTTATTTTATTATTTTTTCTAAGATGGGGCGCGGGGACTCCACAGTCCCTAGACCGACCCCCCCCCCTCCCTCCCCGCCCGTAAATTGGTTCGGCTTCTTCCCGAGAGAAGAGGGACGGGGGGTACCGGGTAACCCCTGTACTCCTTTCCTCTTCCCCCAGACAGACGCCTTCGGGTTCCTTTCCCCTAAGACTGTGTCCCACAGCAGCTGGGACAACAGGTGATCTCCCTTTGGGGTCCAGGAGCCCCCTTTGCTGGGGGAGGACGGACACACACCACTCTCCCATCCTCGAACACCTTGGGATGCGCACGGCGCGTAACCGCACAGGCTTCGCAACTCCTCTCCTCGCAGCCAGCTAAAGGCTGTTCTCTTAATGAATTACTAATGAGTTAAAATTGGACAGCCGGCTTAATTAAAGCGTAGAGGCAATGTGTTTACCACATTGTAATTGAACTCATTAGGGCTCCGGCTTTGTGTTTTTAAGCAGCCGCCTTGTTCCGCACGTCGAGTGATCTGCGGGAAGCGTTTTGCTGGGGACGGGGGCTCTGCGGGAGTGCGAGAGCTTGGAGGAGGTGGCAGTGCCCCCCCCACACCCCTTCATCTCCCTCGGGGACTTCTGCTTGGGGGGGGACACCCTTCCCTCTGTCCCTCAAAGACAAACTCACAGTTTGGGGGGCCGGGGACTTGCCCGTGTTCCTTTTTGTGGGGAAAGCAGGGAAGGGTCAAAGGAAATTTTGGGGGAAAAGGGGAAGTTTGGGGTGGGGGGAGCTTGGGGAAGTAGAGTCCGCCCCTGCAACAGGGTCCCTCTTGCCCCCCCTCCAGGCGGGGAGAATGTGGGGGGTGCCCTCCTCCCCTCCTCCGCAGCCGTCGGGGCGGACCTGCCCCGGGGTAGCGGCGGGGCGGGGGCGGCCGCGGTTCTCCCCCCAGCGAGGGGAGGGGGCCGGGGAAGGGGGCGGCTTCCCCGCACGGCTTGCAAGGCGCTGCCTGGCTGCTAGAAGGCGTCCGAGACCCGACTCACCCGCGGCACAGCCGCCGCGGCAGACGCGGGAGACAAACTTACGCACCGCGGAGCTACCGCGGAGCGAGAGCGGCCCCGCGCCGGCCGCACCCCCGGAGAGCCCATGGAGTCCGGGTGTCCAGGTAAGCGTGGGGTCGGGGCGGGGTGCGGTGAGTGGGAACCTTTTGATTCGGGCGTATCCATTTCTTGCCGGAGCAAATAGCAATGCCGCTCTCTGTCGCGATAGGTCGCAGGGTCGTGCTGGCCGTCGAGGGGAGGGCAGCGGAAGGCGGCTGTTCGCTGCCTGGTGGGATGCGGTTGGGAGAGCGCCGATGGGAGAGAGGAGCCCCCCAAGTTTGGGCAGCCGCGGAGGGAAGGGGCGATGGTTGCGAACCGCGCCGCTCATTCCTCCCGGTGCGCGGCTCCTCCTTCCCGTGTCTCTTACACAAATGTATATTTATATATACGCGGTTTTGATTTTCCTTACGAATCGTGAACTTTGGGCCGGGTGTGGAGATCGGAAGGGACGAGTGGGGTTGCCTGGCCCCAAGTCCGAAGCGGGGACCTCCCGGCCCCCTGGGGAGGAGACTGCACGGAGACCTCGGCGCCCGCGCAGCGCTGCGCGTCCTGCCGGCACCGGGATGGGGTGGGGGTGCGTGGGTGTGTGCACAGCGCTGCGCCTCTGCCCCAGACAGGTCGGCTTCTTCCCCCTGGAACGACCCTCCTTGCCCGGGAGTGGGCTGATTTTGCGGGAGAGGTGGGAGGAGAGGCGACCACCAGCCTGCGAGAGGCGTCTCCTCTTAATCAACGGCTCCGATGTTTAAAATCCGGGGGAAATAATAAGTATTTTAAATTATTGTTAATTAGTATTTTTTTACCGGCTGCAACTCTAAAGCTTTGGGCGTCCGACAGCTGGAGCTGAAGCGGGGAGCCCTCGGGGAAACCCTTTTCCCCGCCCTCCAAGCCCTTCTTCAGTGCGTTGCCTGCTTGTTGCACAGCTCCTGCCCATCGGCTGGCCCGAAACAGGAGCTCATCCCGGTCTGTACAACCCTTTGGAGACACCCATATGGACCTGGCTTTAGGGAGGTGTGCGTATAGTACAACCCTGTGCTATACACATCACTTTTTTTTTTAATGATAATCCTAAAATCATAGCAAGGGGTAAGGGAACGAGAGGTTTGTGGTGGTAAAGGAAGAGGAAAGAAGTTGCTTTTGGGTGTAGAGTGAGGGAAGGTGACAAGCCAGACTCCAAAGTGGGTAATGGGAACTATCAAAGAGTGCAGAAGCGTAAAAGCCAAACACTCCCAATCCCCATAGGTTGTTTATTCCTCGTAAAATACAACTCTACATAGCAGGAAGTTACTGCAAACATTTATCAATAATGAATGAATCTCCTGTAATAAAATACACTCATAATTAGCTACAGTCAAGTACGTACATTACGCCAAGGCTTTTGCAACTCTTTGTTGAAAATCCGACTTAGATAAATCCTCTTAAACAGCCTTTCAAGAAGGAAAAAAAAAAAATAAAAACCAGGAACAAACCACCACCTAGCATCTCTCCTCCTTTTCTGCCGTTTCTGAAACCCAAACCGTAACTACTCCTGAAATATAACGGAAAAGTCTTCGGTGAATTCAGAAGAGTCATTAACATTCAGCTTTAAGTGAATGTTAACAGTAAATAAAGAAATCTCTTGATTGTAATAGTTGCAACAAAGCAATAATAAACCAGTGGGCGGTCATCAGTAGTGATAAATGTATCATTATTACTGCGTGTTGGGGAGCAGGGTTTGGAAAGTACTTCAGACTTTTTTAGTGGCAAGCTTGGTGGCAATTCGTTTCTTAGCCTGGGAAAAGAGGGGGTGGGGAACGCCATATAATTTTATACACAATTTAGGTGAAAATAAATTTAAATCTGTATATTACATTTTTAATTTCAAGATAGTAATTAAAGCTGGTTCATTATATCTCCTCTGAAAGTCTCTGTGCTCATCTTAATTGCCTGTTTGTACAATCTGCTTTCTAAGACACCCAAGGTTACTGGGTTCTGAAAGATGCAAAATTGAATTATTTACTGACGTGATGACTCTTCGTCACGATTCTCTCGGAAGTTTGGGATCACTGCTCCCCATCACAGCCCGATTGGGGCCCTGCTTCGCCACCGTGGAAATTTGTTGCTCGTTTAAGTACTTCGGAGCCGGCATTGATGCAAGATGTTCAGAGCTCTTTAATTTATGCGTTTGAAAAAAAAAAAATCAATGGCTGAGGTGGCTTTTTTTCGTTTGGGATATTTTTCTTTTTTTCCCTCTCCTAATCCACCACCCTCCTGGGGTGTTAATTCACGCACACCTAAACTTGCAGCTCTTTTCCTCCCTGCCACCCCATCCTCAGGCAAAACTGAAATAACCACCCTCGTGTTTTTAAGAGCGGAATGGAGGGTTAGGGAGCACCCATCTCATCCCGGGCTGCCAGTCCCTTCCCGTAGGATAAAATAAAATGATAAATCGCTTTTTTTGGGAGGTGCTGTTTCTATTCGGGTGAGTGATGCTGGGAGGGGGCTGTCGGGCAGCCTCCCCCGGCAGGGGTATCCGCGCCTCCTGGCTAAGGTCTGCACGTACCTCCGGCAAGGACCACCTCCGGATTGGGTAGCTCCGAGCATATTAAACTGAGAATTTAAGAGACCTCCATCAGACAAAAGGTGTCGTTCTCGGTTCCTTCCCTTCAGCCGGCGTGCTGGGTTTCAGCTACCGGTGGGGTAAAAAACTGTCTAAAAATGCCCCATCCCTGAACTCTCTCGGCGTCTTTCGAGAGCCAAGAGAAGATCCCGTTGAGTCGTTCCCCCCTTCATTATTACAATTATAGAAGCATCTTTCTGAGCCGTCCTTTTGCCACTGAAAAACTCCACGTAGAGATAGATCTCTGCCCTTTTGTTGTGTCTAGCTGGGTTATTCAAGAGCAGAGACAAAAGCCCGAAGTGATGTGATCTAAATGAGCTCCGGGGTTTTCCAGATGGGACCACCTCTATTCCAAATGCCCTTTCTGCTTAATATAATAAAGTGCGATTAAAAAAAAAATACTACTTAGATAAGAGCTTCACTCTACACCAAGCAATGCAAGCGAAATCTACACAGAAGTATTTTTTTAAAAACCCAAACTTTACTGTCTACATTTTGTTTGGAGAAGAGGTTTTATAACAATACCTTGTGTGTCTGCTACTTACACGGCTGGAAGTTTCAATGGGATGTAGAGGGGTGGGAGGAGGGGATGGATTCGCGTTGGGGGTGGTTTTCT
Organism: Lanius collurio; assembly: GCA_020086605.1. Lineage (NCBI taxonomy): Eukaryota > Metazoa > Chordata > Aves > Passeriformes > Laniidae > Lanius > Lanius collurio. The sequence continues at coordinate 35,264,193 of JACBWW010000008.1, read as the reverse complement.
TTGTGGTTTTTTAAACGCACCAAGGTTATCTTGCTTCTCGTGGCCTCTCTGCTACAATATTTAAGCGCTCTGGAAGTAAATAAAGGCCATGAGGGTGGGTTGGGGTGGTTTAAACTTGGCCGCTTTTCCCCGCTGCTCGTTTCCATGCGAAAAGATCCGCAGCGGGAGAATGAGCTGCTGTCGCCTCCCGCTCGGCCTCTCCGAGGCAGAATCGCGATAGAGAAAGGAAGAGGGAAAAGGAGTCAGGACTCCTGTTTAGCCCTTCCAGGCTTCTGTGAGAAGTTTGTCCACCTTTTTCTCTCCTCTTTGGGAGGTAACTCCAAGCCAAATGGCAACGGCAAAGAACGAAATGAACGGGAGAAATTGGAGTCGACATCAGGACAAGAGCCCAGATCTGCACCTATCCGTGAGGGGGAATGTGGACACCTCACGTCTAGGGGGGATTCCCTTCTGCCCCTCGTCGTGGTCAGGGTGGGTTCCATCCAGCCCGCGGAGACCCCGAAGGGGTCGGCGGCGCTCAGAGCAGCCCCGCCGGGCCTCGCCTGCCTGGGGACACCTGCGGGATCCTCCTGGCTGCTGTGTGGGCCAGCCTTTCTCGGCCAAACCACCTCCGCCATGCCCGTGCTGCTACCCCACGAGGTTTCCCAAAAGGCTTAAGTAAGAAAAAGTAGAGAACGGTGTATCCTTGCCCCGCTTCTCCACGGTGCTGGTGCGGGTCAATCTCTGCCCCAAATTCGGTGGCCCTTGAACCTTCCTCCCTCCTCGAGAACTAAGACACCCCGACCCGACTGGGTTTCAGTTTTCCCTTTAAAGGGAATGGAGGAAGCCACTCAGTTTTTACAACGGAATTCAGGAGGGTCGACAGCACCGAGCAGGTGAGGGGGGAAAAATGCAGTTTAGTTTTACTCTTCGTTTAGTCACTACAAAATAAAACGGAGTCGCGGGCTAGCGACGACCCTGTCCCGAGCCTGAGTTTTCCGCCTCTCCTGGGCTGCGAGTCCGGTGAGTCACTTCGCTGAAGGCGCTTTGCAAAACCCTCTCATCCCTTTCGCCTCCTGCAACCGCTTTTCATCCTCTTCCAACGCCGGGCTCAGAGCCTGGGGCGAAGTTGCCCAGACCCGGTTCTCCCGGGAATGGTCAGGGAAAAGCCGCCGGGTGACCACGGGAGAGGGGAGCGGTCTGCCCGGCGGCCGCTACGGGGATGCAGGCACTGAGCATCCGCAGGATCAAGAGGCTTCTCCCTACAACCCCCGTCCCTCCTGGTGCCGACCTGGGAGCGAAGACAGGAGGGGAGATTTTCTCCGAGGCGTGGTAATAGATCATACAGTGTGTGACACGGGTTTAACCAATAAAACAATTTGAATCAATTAGCTGACGGAGGAGAGTTTTGAAGTGTAAAATTCATGTCAGTCTGGCTAGGAAGCATTGATTAAAATGTCACCAATGTGAGGCTCATAGCCATTGCTCACACGAAAGCAGCAGGCTCCGTCCAGAAGAGGATCGGGAAAAACTAGGAGGGAGGGGAAAGGGGGAAGTCTCCGTGTGACAGTTGCGACACGGGGGAGAGCAAGGTTTAATAAGAAGTGACAGCAGTAATAAGGAGAGGTGTGATGATATTATTATTATTATTATTATTATTATTATTATTATTACTACTACTACTACTACTATCGTTACTACTATTACTATCAAAGTTAGTGAGGACCAGAGCAATATCAGAATAGAGGAGAGAACATGTGAGCTTTAGGGTGGATATCCCGGAAAAGGTCAGTGCAGAGATTTTCGTCTGGATCTGTGCAACCCACTGAAAAAAACCAAACAGAATAACAAAAAAAGAAAAAATCACCAAGTTCTCATAGCTAAATGTGCAGAAATAATAAGTACTTATCCTGTGCATGCAGAGAGAAAGAGAGATGCAGATATTTTTTGAAAAAAAAAAAAACAAAACAAAACAGAAGGGTATTAGGAAGCACCTGACCGTCCAGTTGTCTCCCCGGTTTAGCTAGGAATTAGTTTTTAATTTTCCCGGGTTTTAGCCGGTTTTCCGCAGTTTTCCTCGCTGGAAAGCAGCGGCGTTGAGCGGTATTAGCCTTCTGCCTTGGGGGAAGGGGGAGGGTCCCAGAGGGGGTCTCCCCGTCCTCTCCCCACGCTGCCCGGTGAGGCAGTTGGAACCCACAACCTTTCGGAGATGATTCGTATAAAAAAATACACATTTTCAGTTCAGTCTATTCACCTAAAAAAAAAAAAAAAAAGGCAGACGCCGCTACCCTGCTGCAGTCTATTTGCTGGGGTGTTTTTGTTGTCTTTTTTCTTTAACTGGGGGCATAAACCAACTGGGGGGAAGAGGGAGAAGTAAGGAAAAAAAAAAAAAAAAAGCAGAAAATATTTGCGCCGTGTTTGTGGGATCGAGAACCTGGGTCCAAGTGCTTCTGAAAGTGAATGACTCTGGTGTATTTGGGAATGGCAGTGAGGACACAGAAACTGCTCGTGCTCGTGAGGACACGGTTGTGGCGAGAAAACAACTTTTTCTCTCTTTCTCCTCCCCTACGCTGTAATTTCTCCAGATCCCTTAAAAAAAATACCGTTTCCGAAAAGACGCGGAAAATAACGAGAATATTCCGTTTCTTGGAAGCGGTTTGTCTCAGACCGTGAAGGGGCGCAGGGAGGAGGGGAAGGTGAAAAATAGGCAAAATATAGCCAAAGCGCATTCCACCTTCCTCAGTTCCGGCCTCTCGCCGGTAAACCGTGCGCCGAGCGGGGCAGCGATCGGGGGGCGGGCGGCGGGAGGCCGGGCCCCGACGGGGCACCCGCATCCCCTCCCGGTGCGGGGAGGGAGAGAGGGAGGAAGAGAGGGATGGGGGAGCCGCCCCTAGCCCCGCTCACCACCCACCATCTGGGAGGGGGGTGTGCGGTGGGTCCGGCCCCGTCCGCCCCCCCGGGCCGCTGACGTCAGAGCGCCCACGGGGGCCGCCGCACCGGGGGCGGGGGGCTCTGTCCGGCCGCGCGGCTCCGCGGCGGCGGGCGCGGGGATGCGCTTCCCTCCCTCCCGGCGGCTGCTGGAGGAGGAGGAGGAGGAGGAAGGTCCGGCGGCGGCACGGCCGGAGCGCGGCCGCGGAGGTAACGGGCGCCGGGCGGGGAGGATGCCCGGGCAGCCGCGGGGAGCACCGAAACTTCGGGGTTTTTTCGTTCCTCTTCCGCGCTTTCCCCATCCCGGGGCGTGCGGAGAGGGGACACCCCCATCGGCCGCCGTGCACCGGTGCTGCCCGCGGAGGCTCCGCGTGGAGCGGCGGGTTTCCAGGACGGCGAGACGGACACGCGTCTCCGCTGCGTGTTCGGGGTCGAAGCGCCCGTGGTTCGGGGATTCTTCCAAACGGGGGCGGTTCACTTGTGTACCGTCATCTCCACACCTGCGGGGGGATGCGCACGTCGGAGAACCTGGATGCGCGGGGGCGGACAGCTCCGGGAACACCCCCGGCGAGGACAGAGGAGGTTTGGGGGAGTCGGGGTGGCTGACCAAACGTCCCCTCGGGTAGCGCCTCCCCATGCCGGCAGACCGGAGGAGCGGGGGGAAGGACGGGGTGTATGCGGCGGGGACCCTCATGCCTGTGAGCGCTCGGCTGACGGCGTTGTATCTCTGTCCGTCTCCCCTCCCGCAGATAGAGCAGAGCAGCCCCCCCGGAGCTGAGACGATGGCGACCAGCCCGCTGCCCGGCCCCACCGATATCTTGCTGCCGTCGCCATCCAGCGCGTACCCGCCGGACCCCATGAACCAGCCGAGGGCCGGCCACGCCGCCATGAAACCCAACCAGGTGGGGCAGGTGATCCTCTACGGCATCCCGATCGTCTCCCTGGTCATCGACGGGCAGGAGCGGCTGTGCCTGGCACAGATCTCCAACACCCTCCTCAAAAACTTCAGCTACAACGAGATCCACAACCGGCGGGTGGCCCTGGGCATCACCTGCGTGCAGTGCACGCCGGTGCAGCTGGAGATCCTGCGGCGGGCCGGGGCCATGCCCATTTCCTCCCGCCGCTGCGGCATGATCACCAAGAGGGAGGCAGAACGGCTCTGCAAGTCCTTCTTGGGGGAGAACCGGCCCCCCAAATTGCCGGATAACTTCGCCTTCGACGTATCCCACGAGTGCGCCTGGGGATGCCGAGGGAGCTTCATCCCGGCCCGCTACAACAGCTCCCGGGCCAAGTGCATCAAGTGCAGCTACTGCAGCATGTACTTCTCGCCCAACAAGTTCATCTTCCACTCCCACCGCACCCCTGACGCCAAGTACACCCAGCCCGACGCCGCCAACTTCAACTCCTGGCGCCGCCACCTGAAGCTGACCGACAAGAGCCCCCAGGACGAGCTGGTCTTCGCCTGGGAGGATGTCAAGGCCATGTTCAACGGCGGCAGCCGCAAGCGCGCCCTGCCGCCCGCCCCGCCGGCCCCCGCCGCCGCCGCCCCCGCCGCCTGCCACCCGCTGGGCTCGGTGAAGGCGGCGGCGGTGGTGGGCGGCGGGCTGCTGAGCCCGCACCTCCTGGCCGCTCCGCCCGACCTGCACCAGAAGCGGCCGCGCTTCGAGGAGGACGAGGAGCTGCAGGAGGCGGTAGCGGCGGCGCACGGCGGCAAGAGCCCGCGGAGCTACCCCGTCATCCCGGTGCCCAGCAAGGGCTCCTTCGGCGGCATGCTCCAGAAGTTCCCCGGCTGCGGCGGGCTCTTTCCCCACCCCTACGGCTTCCCCGCCGCCGCCTTCGGGCTCTGCCACAAGAAGGAGGAGGGCGGCGGCGGCGATGCCCTCGGCGGGGCGGCCGCGCACAAGGCCGGCGGGGCGGCGGCGGCTGGCGGCGGGCTCTCTGGGCTCTTCTGGCCGGGCAGGAAGGACGCCGCCTTCTACCCGCCCTTCTGCATGTTTTGGCCGCCGCGCACCCCGGGCGGGCTGCCGGTACCCACCTACCTGCAGCCGCCGCCGCAGCCCCCCGGCGCCCTGGGATGCTCGCTGGGGGGGGACGGGGCGGGCCTACTGCGCCAGGCTTTCCTGGACCTGTCGG
>JACBWW010000008.1:35126920-35254420 GCA_020086605.1 Lanius collurio | reverse complement strand
AGGGTGTTTGCGAAAAAAACCCTGAAGAATTTAAAAGTTGACAAGATGAAGTTTCAGATGTGAGGTCCAGCACTGCATATTAATAGATAAGATTGTGTATAAATCTGTGGATCTGCATGACAGACAAATCTGCAGATGGACTGTAGGGCTGCATCCTTATTTCTCTCAGTTCTCATCTGTTTTTACTGAGGAGTCCAGGAACTCTTTTTAATTATTAAGAGAAAGTGGACTGCTGTTGAATTTCTTTATTTTTCACAATTTTCTTAACATTAGGTGTGTTTTGCTCATCTTTTAAAGCCTCATCTTCTGGAATCTGGTGAGCGTATTACCCTCCATTTAAACCAAACCAAGAATTAGAAATTTTCTAGCTCTTGTGCTTCTAAAATTATGAAATAGTTCTCAGATATATGAATAAGGATCAGATGAAAAGCCAACTGATTTCTTATTTTCAAAATATATTTTATATTTTCAGTTTGGTTTGTGCTTTGCTTTTTGAGTGTTTAGTTTGAAATCCTGAAACTCTCTTTTCCCTCCATGTGTTAGTACTTCAATGCGGATGTTTTTTAATCAGATGGTCGTGTTTTAAACTTTAAATGGATGTTACAAATGAGGATTTATCTGGGCATAAAAAAGAACTAGTTTATTTTAAATTTAAATCACTTTTGGGGGCAAATTGCCATTTGAAACTCCACATTTTTAAGACATTTATCAGCCCTGGTACAGGAAAACAATTAAAAGATGCTTATTGAGTTTCCTAAAGTAGACATATTTTGCCAAGTCCTGAATATCCTATTGATTATTCCCCCCAAAAGTGGCATGAATATGCAGGATGCACAAATATTTTCAGTAAGTTTAGAATTTCTTCAGGACATACACAAGAACTCTGCATGTCTTAGAGCAGCGAGTCATTAATTTCAGATGCAGAGGGAGCACCGAAAGTCTGCTGGTTCACATCTGCCTATATTTTTTTAAACAGATATAAATGTATATATCTATATATATTTATACCCAGAAGATACCAGCAAGTCTTTGCTGTGGTCTTTGTGTCTGCAGACAGTGCTGTCTCCAGCTGAAGATACTGGTGAGCATTTAAGTTGTGATGGACCAGGAGCACCGTGGGCTTCACAGTGTCAGGGGTGAGGTGCAGAGCTTTTGGCAGACGTGGTGTGCTCTGCAAAGCACAGTCGTTGTCCAGGAATAACCAGGAGGAAGTGGAGACAGAGAAAGAGGAGATGGTTCTCCATGATGAGATCTGAAACGGCAGGTGGAGTCAGGGCTGTGGAGGGCATGAGCTGGGGACGAGGTGCAGGGCATAGAGCCAGGAGAATGAAATTATATTCCCAGACCATCCATGCTCTGTGCTGGACAAATCAGCACATTGGGGTAGCTGAGTTGTCTGGGACATCATGGAATATTTTAGCTGCTTTTCAGAGAGTGCTCTGAGACGTTCCTGGGGAAGGATTGCAGGAGGTGGCACAACACGAAGGGGTAACCTCGCTATGCATCTGGCTCGGGTTTTTTTTTTTTTAATTTTTTTTGCAGTGAGGGGAAAGTGCATTTATTTTGAGGAGGATAAGTTCAGAAATGTTAAAAATTAAAATGTTAAAAATTGAAATCTTAAGCAGTGCGGTGGGTGTGGAGCTGATAAAATGGTGGCATTGCAAGGGCTGAGGTTGTGCCAACGTCCCACCCTGGGACCTCGGTTTTCCACAGTGCCAATTTTTGAGTAATTTTGAGGTGTTCTCCATGGGTGGGTGTTCACACTCCAGGTTAAGAAAGCCATTTGTACCTTTATTCCAGAAAAACAGTGTCTGTGCACCTGAGCTCATCAGAAAGAACAGAGGCACCCAGAGCTTTCACTGAGGCAGTTTAAGTGGCCTGCAAATATTTCACTGTCTTTCCCCCTCTCCAAGAGATGGGTGAGGCACAGTTTGATTTTTCTGAACAAACTGGAATAGCCTTTGCTAAAGGAAATCTCTGTGTCCATACAGGGGGGTGGCACAGCTTTCAGTCCTGCTGCTGTAAATGCTGCAAGTTTGTGTGCAGACAAGGCCCAGGAGAGTTATGGTGGAGCTATTAGGAGGGGAAGTGATTTTTTCTTAGACTGATTAAAATTCTTTGGGCTTTCTGTTTGTTTGTTTTTAAGCACCTATTTAGCTTTTAATTAACATTTAAGAGAAGGGAAGCTGGTTAAATATTCAATACCTCCTCCCTTTCAATTAAGGTAGAACAGTACACAACGTGTGATGAGGCCTTTGGGAAGGGTGGAAAAATGGAGAAGAGCAGGCTCCTGATTATCATTTTCAGGGGGACAGGAAAGGTGAAACCCATCTGATTATTATTGCTGTTAACAATAATAATAATAATGTAGATTTTTTTTTTTTTTAACATCAGAAGCAGTTTAGAAACGCAGTTATTCCTTAAAGCCGTAAATCCTGGCTTTTGCCTTTAAATATCTCCATTTTTCCAGTCCCATTCTTTACTTATTTCAGGTGTAAACATGGAGGATTTTCTAACAGGCATTTTCAGTAGCTGAGCAGGGAGGCTGCAGATGCTAGGGAAGTTATTTTTCATCCCACATGCCCTTATTTTCATTTTGATGCAGTTCTTTCTGTCCCAGCGAGTCAGCAACCTCAAGCCATACGACCCTGGGAGGTCAACTGAGCAAGTGGGAAAGAGCTGTATCATCACCACACCCTGGTGTCTTCCCCTTTCCCTTCCTCCTCCTTGAAAAATCCAGTTGCCTCCTGTCTGTGAGCCTGTTATCCCTCAAAATTCCATGTAAAACACACAGGAAAGGATGCTTCAATGGAAGAAGTGGATTGGGAATATTGCTAGCATTTGTAATTCAATAAATTCACCCTTCCTAAACTTAAATTCATCCCTTTAGTTTTAATGTAGCCGAATTTATCTAACAAAATATTTTGGTTTTTCAGCCATCCAGTTTAAAAAAGAATTATGCTAGCTAAAAAAATAAAAACAACAACAAACCCATTTTTCATTGTGGAAACGCCTCAAACTACTGCCCAAAAGGTGATATATTTTTAAGCTCGCTGTATCTTCTACTGTGGTGAGACAACTTACCAGCAGAAAATACTTTGTTTTTTACCAAATATCCCATGAAAATGATTTTTTTTTTTAATCACCACGTTATAAAAATTAGTTTTAAAAATGGAATTGCTGGCACCAGATAATAGTTGTGTAAATGTATGCACTTGAATGAGTGGTTGCTTTTTGGCTTTTTTTTTTTAAGGAATTAAGAGAGAGGAGATGCTAAAATGCAGAGCTATTGGAGAGGTTTCATGTGCTGTAATTTCAAGGTTTACAGGATATAGGACTGCATCGATTTGAAAAACAGAAACAAATGTTTTGCAAAAAGATTTCTGACTGCATCTATTACAAGACTTTCCAATACAACTTTGAAATTAGCCTATTGTGATGACACAATAATTTTTAAAGTAACTGTTGTCTGTTATGTGATGACAATTCAATGCTATGGATTTTTATTTTTAAAAAAAGAAAAACCAAATGAAACATCAAAACCCAAGATATTTTCTCTGTGATCCTCCCTTCCAACTACATAAACACATGAATAGATTTATATCTCTGTCTCTTGTGATTATTTATCAGTAGAGTTAATGATGTGTATTTACTGGCTGGACTAAAATCAGAATTAATACAATTAGTTCAATAATTGATTATTTGCCAAATATTTTCTTAATTATTGAGAGTCCATTTCTACTTCAGCTGTAAATAACAGAAAATCTCACATAAATTTCAGCTAAAGTGGTACCTTATTATTTTTTAAGAAGTTTTTCATAGCTTTTTATAGAAACAATTCATAGAAGTCAGGAAAATTTTGCACTTGCAGAGGATAATGAAAGTAACACCTTTTGTCAGAAGGTTCAGTTTTTAAATCAAACTGTCACTCAGGTGAACTTCACAACTTGTGATTTTTTTTTTTTAATTTAATTTAATTTGTAGACAAAAAAGATTGAAGGAAGTAGCATGCATGTGTCTGGAAACAGCCAAACTCTTGTTACACAGAAAATTCTGTGCTACAATATGATTAAAAGTTGATGTGAGCATCCTAAGACAGGAGTCCCTCAATTGGCTGACCCCAGAGCTGTATCCTTTAGATGCAAATACCACTAATGTCAATTTTATCTCAGCTGGATATAAATTATATGCAGTTGCAGCACACCCATGCCATGGAGCTCTGGAAGATGATAAAGCTGAAGAGCTGATGAAGGCAAAAAGACATTTTTCCTGTGGATTTTGGAACAGGGTCCTGCCCAGATGGAGAGCACGGGCTTCCTGTTGAGAGGAGAAGAGATGAGACTGCAGAGGAGGATCTCCTTTCTCTGCCTGCTCAGAGTTGTTCTCTGATAAGAGCATCTTCAAGAGGGCTTAGAGGGAAAGGAGGAATCAGCTCAGCAAGAAGAGTACTGAGGAGATATCAGCTATTGTCTGCAAGAGGCTGTGCTGTACGCAGATAATTCACTAAACTAGAAGAAAATATGAATTTGCAAATATTTGTGCTACACACCCAGAAATTTGTAGATAAAGCTCGATCTTACTCTTTTTTATTTCCCTCCCCTCTTTTTTTTTTCCTCTCCAGATTCTCTGAAGCAGGTGTGTAGTAAGGACAACACTGACAAAAAGCACTATCTGTAAATCAATAACTTTTTTTCTTTCTCTTCTTTAAGGAGAACACACACAAGAAACCAATTCACCTCATTCTCTGAAGAAGGATGTGGAAAATATGGGGAAAGGTAAAATAAATAAGGGCCTCTTACATTATAAAACTGCTCTTTGTTTTAATAGAATATGAGGATAATAGGGGGCACTTTTGTTCTGCACCATATTTTAAGCTTGTCAAGTAACATATGAATAATATATGGACCTTTGGGTGGATATAATTGAGATTAATGCATATATATCAATCAATACATGACACTGTAATATAATACTTTAAAATAATATATTACATTGATTTATATTCATGGCTTTCTGCACAAAATCTATGGTAGGTCTATGCAACACTTTTTTTTTTTTTTAATAAGCGCTAAAATATTTTGTCTGGAGTAATGAATTGCTCTGCAACTGTTCTTTCAAGAATTATTTATACAGATTATCAAAACCACTTTTTCTCTTTGTTAGAGGAACTCCAGAAGGTTTTGTTTGAGCAGATTGACCTACGGAGGAGGCTGGAACAGGAATTCCAGGTGTTGAAAGGAAACGCGTCTTTCCCAGTCTTCAGTAAGACCCAAAATCTGGGGGTTTGGTGTTGTGTGTGCATGTGGTTGGTTGTTGTCAGGCTGATAAAATGAGAGGGGTTCTCACCTGTGCTGCCATGATCTTGGGCTTAGTTCTGCTGAGGCCAGGTTGGACAGGGTTTGGAGCAAGCTGGAATAGTGGGAGGCGTCCCTGGGGTTGGAACGAGGTGATTTTTAAGGTCACTTCCAAACTAAACCCCTCCATGATTCTACATTGACCCTTCTGTTGTTGCAGCCATTAAAGCAGGTCTTTTGTAGGGAAAATACAAAGCTGGATGATTGTTTTGAAGTACATTCTGCTGGTTTTGGTGGCACTGAATGCAGCGAGCAGGCAGAAACTCGTCTGAGGCCGCATGGGGTATGGTGAGGTTGGTGGTCTTAGCCAACACCTCAGGGGCTTTTGAAGGCAAGATACTTAATCCTCATTTTCAGGAGGTTCTAGCTGATGCTGGAGAATTGATCTGGTCTTTTTAAGGAGTAGAAATACTTGTTTGGATTTTTCCCCTTTCACCACAGCTGATGAGCTAGGTGCTGCTGTCCAGGAGCGATGGAATGTGCAGGGCACTTGCCAAATAAAACGAAATGGGCACTTAGCAGGGTTTTTGTGAAGCTTCCAGAAGGTTGGGCTGACTGTACAGGGATATGGAAAAAGACCCTTTGGCTTGCACATTTTGAATGACACTGGAGCAAGGGTGGAAAAATTCTTCCAGGAGAAATCCCACTTAAGTCAGGATGATCCCAATGGAAAAGGTGGGAACACAGAGACAATTTTCATATTGTTCCAAGAAAATATGCTTGTCTGTAGCACCAGTTAAGTTCAGGGAAGCCAGGAAGTGCACTGGGGATGACTCCATCTTGACCCCAAATATTGAAAAATATAGACAGCTCCATAAATAAAGAAGAGTCATTTGACATTGATGCAGATATTAATGAAAGGAGAATAACCTTATCCTTCAGAATAAATCCAGTCATTACTTGGGTTTGGGAGTGAGGTAATTTTCAAATAATTTGTGGAGATCAAAACGCTGCTGTTGTGGTATTGGCGAAATGGCATCTTGGACTTTTGCCATTCAAGTCTCTTATTTATCCTTTTGTTCTTCTACAGTAAAATTAATGCTCTGTCTTTGCCATGTAAATAAACACTGCAATTAAACCACATGAAATACAATTCAAATAAAAGAAAAGAACAAGTACGGCCGACCAAGGAAGTGGTGACTGCCGTATGCTGGTTTGAAAAATATGTGGTTTCAATGTACCACAAAGTAGTGGTCAATTTTCTTCAGGATTAAAATAGAAAACAGATAATGTGCTATAAACAATATCTACAAGTGACCGTAAAGCCTATTTACAGATTTAGATTTACCAAAAAACCCACCCCTCCTCCACACGTAATAAAATAAGAAAAACAGGGTCTTTGTGAAGCAAATCAGTGTAAATCCACGTTAAGAGTTTTTTGTCCTCTAGTGCAGTACACGTTCTAGCACAAGAGAGGGGGGCTGTTCCAGGCTCTTGCTGCTGGACAGGGCTGTAGCTTTAGGTCAGGTGTTAGAAACCCTTTTGCCAGGTTTCCCCAGGTACAAACTGCCTCTGGTGTTTTGGGTAGGGAGAAGCCAGGGAGAGAAGTCTTTGGAGATCCAACTAAAGGAAAGTTGAGGTGAAGTTTTAATTGTATTCATGGATTCGTTGTGGCTTGGAAATACCTGAGGCTGCAGGAGGGGCTGACGAGCAGGCAGGGGACAGGGTTTGTATCCCAGTCAGGCTGGGAGATGGGATCTCTGTGCCAGCCCTAAAGCTGCTGAGGACAAAAACACACTGCCAGGGTAATTCCCCCTGTCCTTTGCACTGTTAGGATAAATGGGAAGGCTTTGGCTTTTAAGTCTTCTTAATGTTTTTGAAATAGGGGAAAACTCATCCCTGTTTCAGTCGTCTTTCTCTCTAGAAAATTCTTCTGTTGGGTTACACACAGTTTACTCCAAAGTCTCCTTTTTTGGATCCTCTGCTTGGAACTGAGCACTTTTGGGGTGTTATACCTTTATAGCATCAAGCCACATCTCACAGCAGGTCTGTACAGTAAATGGTGTTTGGTTTCAGACTTCTCCTCTCATTTAAATCACTATTAAATGAAAACTGAGCTTATTTGCAATCTCTCTTAGCAGTGCTATGCTGCACTCTTCTCTATGGCTTCTTGTACCTGCTTAAAACACGGACTGTGATAATTTATAAAACAGCAAGACCTTGTCTCTGCTGTATTTTTCACATTGCTGCTGTGCTTGAAAGCTGCAGGTAAAATTTTCCCTTGCCTTCATGATCTCTCAGTGCAGAGATCACTTGAATAAAATGAAGAAAAAAAAGATCAGATCACATGAAGAAAGTCAAAGTATTTGCTGTCCTGATAGAAATAGGAGCAGCTCTGCCTGGTGACAGAGTGTTCTCCTGGAGCCCTGCTCTGGTTTGTACCCTCGGTGTTGGCTGCTCTGCATTTTGTCTGTCTGCATTTTAAACAACGTGGCAATAAAATGGCGGAGACTCAGTCTGAGTACTTAAAGTATTTAATTTTGTGTTAAGAAAGCTATTTAAATATTCATATCTTTTCTCCTGGGTACTGCTTATGGCTTTGTCTGGGAGTGTTTGGACTCGGATAAATGCTGCCAGAAAAAAGCGCTATCCCTTCCATTAACACCCCATTTCCACTGTGAGCTTGGACTTTTGCTGTGCAGGACTGAGCAAGATCCCTGAGCTGGTTTTTTTTGGAGAGGTGATGAGCTCATGAAGAGGCAGCTGGGAGGAAAGGGTTGAGGAAAAAAGGAAAATTTCTCCTAGGAGCCTACTCAGAGTGAAGCTGGAGGGCTTCAGTTGAGACTATCATCTTTTAGTGACCAAGAGAGGAGGCAGTTACCTTTTCATACTGCATGGTTTTGGGGGGGGTGGAGGGCGAAAGGGGCTGGGAAAAAAGTATTTGTAAATCTGCTTTATTTTTGTTGGCTTATTTTTTTCTGATCAAGTTGGAAAAGAGGAAATAGGTTTAATAATTCTATGGGAATTTGGTTGAAATCTGAAGAACTTAATTGAGATAATGCCACCTGGTCCTTTTCAATGTGGTTGTGCTGGACTCATGATGGCTTCAGCCTACCAAAATTTCTCACTCTTTCTTTTGTTTCATTGCTCTTTTCCTGCCTCCTTTCCTTTTAAACAGCAACTTTAGCTCATCATTTAGAGAGGACCAAGTTCTTGTGTGAAGAGGGGGAGGGACCTCTGCCCCCCTTGTACTTTCTTCCAGGACAGGCTTGTTACTCAAATCAAAATGGTAGTGGTTGGAATGAGTTTTCTTTCCTCTTCCATTTAACACCCAGATCTCCATCCGGCAGCTCTTCAAGTTATTCAATTCTTGTAAATAGTTTTGTTTATATTTCTCTTTTTCCCACCCTCCAACAGGGATGTTATGGAATACAGAGCATCAGTTAATCCTCTACCCAATGAAGTTTTGTCTAAAATGGTTATTTAGCAGGAAAATCAGGAAAGGAGGATGTACTGGAGCAGGAAGGCTGGCCTGTGCTGTAACCCAGCAGTCCAGGATCTCTTTTTCAAAGACTCTTTCCCTTCCAAATTCCATATCGCTCTTTATGGAGCTTTAGTTCTGTTCAAAGCTGTCAGCACAATGCTACAAACTACAAATCAAACCCTGCATCCTTGAACGCTTTCTCCTCTCACATGTTGGACATCGCTGGAGATGTCAACAGATTTATGCCAAAGCAAAGAAGAGCAGTTTTTGCTCTTCAGGGCTTGCAGAAGTTTGACTAATGACTGCAGAGCCTTGCCCGTGAGGAAAATAGCTGGGAATAAGTGCTAGCAACACAAACTTAGCATCCTACATTTTCTGATGGGGGAAGTAGTGAAATCTGATTTTCCCACAATCTTTCTGTTGTCAGTGGTGTTTCCTATTGAATAAGTATTTGCTAGGCATATGTTTTAATTGAGTGAAGGACTTTTGTAATGCTTTGTGGTTTGTCAATAGTGATTGGGTTTGATTTAGTTTGGTTTATGTAAATTCTGCAGAGAGGTTCCTGTTTTAATTGTTGCACCTACATTTTTGTCCCTCTCATACAGATAATTTTCAAGACCAGATGAAGCGGGAGCTGGCGTACAGAGAAGAAATGGTGCAGCAGCTACAAATTGTAAGTTTGCTTTCTCTGCTAAAAATGTTTTGGGGTGCAGCTTTGTGTTTTTTAAGCCCACACCTCAAGCTTTTCCTTCGTGGCTGTGCAAATGCGCAATTACCAAGCTGCTATTGCCTTATACTTAGAGGTAAACGTGCAGTTCTCAGCTGGTTTAGAGCCTAATTACCTGGAGATTTACTTTCATACAGTAACCAGATGGGTCTTCACGTTTCAACTAAACAAAATGTGTTGACTCAACGCAGAGAGGTGCTTCTGCAGAGAGGAGCAGGGAGAAGTGAATCAGTAAACCTTAAGCAGTTAAATGTTTCTACCTCATGTGAGTTGCCAAGAGGTGTATTTCAGCCCTCAGTAGGGAATCTGCTCAATCCCAGCTTCTCACCAGCAAATAAACCTTAGGATGTGCCTTTTTCTCATTTCAGACACTAGAAGAAGTGCTTAACTCAGCAGTAAAGGATCAAGTTGCCAAAACACAGTTCAGTGCAGGCACACGTTACCGTTGGGTCTCTTGCTTGTTGTTTTAAAACCAAGAGGGATTTTGCCTGTGTGTTAGTGCAGCTCTAGATCATCACATTCAGCTGTGTTGTTTTGAAAAGTTGTCATTCTTAATCCGGTGCAAGCAAAAGGGCTGGATCATTGGAAGCTGTTCCATACTCACATAGTGCTTGGTGTGGTTTCAAGAGCAGGGCATGGTGAGGGTGTCAGCTAATGCTTGCTTTGCTGGGGCTTCCTCTGTGATCAGTCTGACACTGCTCAACAGGGTTGTTATTTTTTTTTGAGGCAAGTCTACCAAACATCCTCACTTCCCTGAATCAGCCTCCTGCTCCACCATCTAAATTTTCCTTGTTCTTGTCATGGGGTCCTGCTGCAGAGAAGGCATTGCCCAGCCTCCTGGAACTGTCATTTTCTAATTGATGGGTTAGGACATAAAAGTAAAGCTGAAGGCCAGGATTGTCAAACTTGTGCTCCGATGTTTAGAGGCATTTAGGACTGGCCTTATTTTTAGAGCAGCCGAACATCCACGCGCCCTGTTCCTGCTGAGTTCAGAGATTTCAATGAGAGATGGAGGGTGTTTGAAAGAGGTTGTTTGTGGAGGAAACTCAAGCCCAGAACATCTCTGGGTATTTTTTCCCACTGATCTCCCCACTCTTTTTCTTTAATGTGTCTAGGTGTTACTGTGCTCCCCTTTGTGTCTCTATGCCAGGCAGGAAGTTTGGCTTCACCTGTGAATTTTGTTGTCACAGAAAATTCTAATCAGGATGCTATCTTGAAAAGCACTTCCCCTGCTGCTTTGGACTTGAGAGAGGTGATCAGTTGGATTTTCTTCAGCAAAACACTTTCAAGCACAAAGTGTATGGGCCTGCCCCCAGGCTTCATCTCTTGTGTCAGAGGAAGTTGGAGAAAACTCTGCCTCCCAGGGAGAGAATGGCTCACCTCTGCCATTCACCTTGTGGTCCAGTTGTGAAGTTGTTTCTGGAATTGGATATCCCAGACCTCCAGTGAGCCATTTGTGGTGGTTTTCTTGATTTTCTTGGGCAGGAAAAGACATATGATCAAGTAATTCACACCTGTTTCACTTACTGACACGTGCTATTGGTGCCTTTTCTGCTCTTAAAATCAAGAGTCAAACATGTTTAGAAGGGAAAAAGGGATTTTACTTTGGTATTTATTTTAAGGACCCTTAGGTGGACCACGTCCAGGTCAAATGCACCGAAATGCACACCCCCAAAATACCTGGTATATCATTATAGGTCTTACTAATTAGCATATCTATCAAATTCCCCATTGAGAGGCTTGAGTGAGCCCCTCCTCCCCAAGGAACCTTCCCCTGGATGGTTCTATCTCAGTTTACAGAATGTGTTCTGGAGAGGTCTGGGGCACACTGACCCCTAACTATGAAGCTTCTAAATTATTTAGTCTCCTAGTTTGACAAACAAGGCCAAGAATGTAGGCAAAAAGCACTAAGAATACAGAAGCTGTAAAAAAGTATAACAGGGGTATAAAAGAAAAGACAAAAAATCTTCAAGGCATCAATATGAACAGTCTAAGAGTCACTTAATCATTAAACAGAGCTGTCAGAATGTACTTAGAGAGAATAATTTCAACATTTAATGTACTGCACCAACAGCTCAGGACTTCTTCACTCACTACAGCTGCCTGGGTTTAATCATTATTAATTGAAATGATGTCAAATCACCAGTAAGTCTTCATGCTCACAGTTGTGGGGCAAGTTGTGATAAGTGAGAACGATGAAAAGATGTTTGTATGAAAAACTGAGAGGCTGCTGCAAATAACGAGTGTGTTTGCTTAAGATGGGTGCAGAAATCTTCAGAGATGTCTTGGCTGATAACTGAAATGGAGTCAGCACTTTTGAGGTGATAATCACGGCACTTGCTTTAATTCATTCATGTGGACATATCTGGTATGTTTATATCTAGAATTAAGATTAATGAACTGAATGTGGTAATGATAGAACTACTTTGGCCTTCCTGGGTTATGGAATGGATGAATTAAAGCTTTTGGTGCAGAATGCACAAAAAGTGTGGCTGCTTTTGGTTTTTTTGTTTGATTGCTGTTGTTTTGTCTTTAACAGGGGCAAGTTAGGCTTTTCTTTGTACCTGAGGTGCTGCACTACTACTTTAACAAGATTTTAACCTAATTATCTTGTTAGCATAGAAGTGCAAAGAGAAAAGCAGAAGTGTTTAATGCAAACTAAAACCACAGTTTTACTTAGACCTTCACATGTGTATGCCTTTGCGGTGCTAAACTCAGCATTTACTGATGTAACTAGGCACAGAACTCGGCTTAATTGCTTTTAGAAATCGTTTTACAAACAATATAGATGCCTGGAGTCAGGGGGGGTTTGGCTCTTCTCACTGCTGAAAATATACAACTTAAATTAGTCCTCCCTGAACATCTCTGGAGAGATTTAAGAACTGTGTGGATGTGGCAGCTGAGGACACGGGTTACTGTGGGCAGAGCAGTGCTGGGGGAATGGTTGGACTCAACGATCTTGGAGGGCTTTTCCAGCCTAAACGATTCTGTGAGTCTCTGATCCTCTGTAACTGTAGGTACCAGAGGCAGGTTTCTCCAGAACGATGGTTTCACTCACCCTAAACTGAGCAATCACACTCTAAAATAGATTGACCCAGCGCGTTTGCCGTTTCAGGAATGCCTGGAATACAAGCTGAACTTAATCACGAAAGGAATCAACCAAATATGATTGCATTTGAAAGCTTTCTAGGCAACACCCACCGCAGCCTGACGTGAAGCTCATGCCCTGTGGCCGGGCGGTGGCGAATAGTGGCCGTGGCGCTTTTTGTCCCGTTTTTTGGGGGAGATTCGTCCCCGTTTGGGAGCGCTCCGCCCCAGCGCGGCCCGCGGGTGCCCTCTGCCGCCCTCCCGCCGTCACTGCAGCTGCCGAGGGGTGGTCGCTCCGCGTCCGAAGCCTCTGTTAAAGCCGGGCTCACTCGGTGGGCACCCACTCCGTGCTCTGCCCGCTCCGGAACTGGAAAATAACAGTATTTTATGGATTTCTGAAAGTCAGGAGCAAGGCTCAGGTCACTAGGACAACGGGGTGGGAGCTGTTCTCTTCCATCTACGGTGGTGGCTGGTGGGTTCTTTGGACACAGCCTCGCTTAGTAGGTTTGCTGGAGCAACTGGAGGCTGTGTGGCCGTTAGTTTTGATGAGTAGCACAGAATGAGTAAGGTTGGAAGTGGCCACTGGAGGTCCACCCTCCCTGCTTGGTTGGAGTCCCCCAGAGCGCTTTGTTCAGAACAGTTTTCCAGGCATGTTTTGAATACCTCCAGTGAGGAAGACTCCATGCAGAGTGTTCCAGTAAGGAATTTCTTTCTGATGTCCAGGTGGAATTTCCCATGTTTCAGTTTTCAGAGTTTTCAGAGTGCCTGAAGCAGCTACCAGGAAGTTTTGCAACCTGTTTGTGCCAGGTTCTCGGCCGAGTGCTAAGAAACAACCAATCATCATATTTAATGACAAAAGTAGATCTTAAATCACTGAATTCACTTTTCTCTTCCTCCTCTTGCAAAGTGCTGTCTCCCAAACTGGCTGACTACAGGGCATGTATGTGGAGATCACATATAAAATATGGATTTTGCACGTGGATCCTGTTGTGTCAGGGGAGGTTTATACCTGATAACAGGAAAAATTTCTTTACTATCAAGCACTGAGGTCAGCTGTTCAGGGCAGCAGTGGAGTCCCCATCTCCAGAGGGGAATCAGACTGTGAATCCCCTGTGAATGTGGCACCTGGGGACATGGGTTGGTGATGGCCTGGGCAGTGCTGGGGGGAAGGTTGGACTCCATGATCTTAGATATCTTTTCCAACCTAAAAGATTCTTAGGATCATGTGGCTTTTGTTACTGAGTTATACAGAAAAGGCCAGTGAGAAGGAACTGCTGCCCTGAAGGATGGGGTGAATTCTGACATGGTGTAGCCTTAGAAGAGCTCACCTTCCTTTAGAGCTTTTGGTTTCTGTCCAATGAGACCAGAACCCATCTGCTGGGACAGCCCAGCACTGTAGCAAGTATCAGGCATCAAGTGCCTGAGACTCTGTGTCTGCGCCTATCTGATGTTGTCTTCTGAGCAGCAGTGTGAGTGGAACAAATTTTAAAAACATGAACTTTTTTCCTAGCTGCCTGGTAAGAGAAAAAGATCAGAAGCAGCATTGCCAGCATGATGATTTTCACCCTTTAATGTTTTCATGAGCCCCTCTCAGACCACGGGGCCATGGGGAAGCAGAACACCAAGCAGGAAGTTTAAGCCTCCCACAAATGAGGAGCTTTTCTTAATTTTCTCTCAGATGTCCCTTACAAGTAGTTTGTGGGTTCTCAGGCAGCATTGACCTATGGTGACCTATCCATCAGGAAAAGCTCAGGTGGTGTTCATCCCCCATTGGTGTTTAGATCACTGGGTGATGATCAACCCCACTGATTTCACTTTGGGGTAAAAGGTGACAGGTTTTTGAGGTGTGTTAGAAATGTGAAATACTCAGGCAGGCCTTCATCTTTCCAGATAAGGTGAAAAATATTTGGTTTTGTTTAGAGTGTTTTAATTAGGTTATGCTCCTATGAACAGATTTTAGCCTCACTTTGGGCTGATAATAATGCTCAGAGCTCAGAAATGGATCTATCTGGAACTCCTCTGTGTTTTATGGCTTTCTGCTGTCAGTGCTCCTTTAAATCAACTCTGTTCTTCAGAGTCAGGCAATAGAATAAATCAGGAACTGCCTCTCTGCAGAACTGATTTCCATCTCTGCATCATCTTTCACCCTGATCCTTAAGGATTGGCAAGGGATGTTTAAAAGAAGGAAAAAAAAATCTACCATGTGGTGAAGTTGGTAAATCTTCAGAGGCATGAGAGCATGTTCACTGTAATTCAGAAGAGCAACAGTAGTTTTAATTTCTAGTTTACGTTGTTTACAGAAAGTAGGTGCTTTTGTACAACTAATGTATTCATTATCCAAACAAGAAGCATCCACATTTTTCTGTGTGGAGACCTGGGTCTCTGCGTGCCAGTCTCTGCTCTCAAAAGCAGGAAATGGGAAATGGTAGTGCTTCAGTGCCATTTGTGATTTCTGTGCTCGCCCTGAAGTGGTGCAGCTCGGATGACTGACCCTGGCGAGAATGCAAACAGTTGTTCAGCAGAATGGCTCTCGGGTTTCTTGAGTGGCATCTTGTGCTGAAGTGCCTGTTTACAGGCACACACATAATGACAGGTGAAAGAACATTTCTGGAACGCTGTGTCCTGTGTCCTGAAAAGGCTCATCCCTCACTGTGTACAGGAAAGTGACCTGTTTTCACTAGAATTTTATTTCCCACTGTCGGCTTTTTTTTCTTTTTTCTTAAGACAGGTGAGCAAAACTTGTATCTTGACAATGCACGTGGATGTGCCTTGGGTTGATAGGATGGAGCTGTGCCTCTTTCTCCAGTAAATTCATATGTTAAAGAAAAGGATGCCTTGTAGAAATTTAAACAGAAAGCTTCCTTTCCTTTAAAATTTACAGAAACTCTGATCAAGAATGGGTATAGATGTACAGAGAGCCACATACCAGCCTCTGCCACTGCCTGAGTTCAAAATGTTTTTTCTAGGCAACAGAAGTCAGGGTGATGTATTGTTGTGTACCTCACTAGAGGTGGGATGCAGAGGTGCAGCCTCTGTAAGAGGATGGTGTGCTGACCCTCCTTTGATCTCCAAGTGTGTACAGCAGGGGTCAGACAGGAATGACTCCCCCATCCTATCCATCATCTGTGCTTTGGTTTGAGTCATGGAGCACACTCAGGGCCTGCAAAGTGGGCTCCTGCCAGGTGGAACAAAGGGGATGTGTTCCAGGAATGCATACAGGAGTGTGCTGCAGCTCCTAATGGGTACCAGCACCAGGCTGGAGTCAGCCTGTAGGAAAAAGGACTCACTGTCCATATTGCACTTTCCTTGGGCTTCCTGCGCTGTGTTTCCTACTAATGTGCACTTGGTCGTGAGAAAATGGGTTTTGCTGCTTAAAACCAAACTGCCAGCCCTTTTGTTGTTTCTCTACACCCTTTGAAAAGGGCCACCCCTTGCATTTCCTGGCCCCTTTGAGTGCCCTCATCACAGCAGCCCCCATGGACGCACAGAGGGGGACTGTTTTGCCATGAAGAGCCCTAAATCCTATTCCACCACAGCATAGGAGTTACCAGATGCTGTGACAACGACAGAAATAGAAGATGACATTGTAGGTGATTTAACTCATGGAGAAAGTAGTCATTTCCCTATTGAACACCCACTTCTCCCACTGTCATCTATTACCAGGAGATCAGGTAGAACAACACACGTTAGAAAGACGCCGATGTGCCAAATATAGCAGAGAAGTGGATTAAGAACAGTTAATTTCTGACAGATTGTACCCCGTTGTATTATCTAGGTCAGTACAGCTTGGGAGATGTCCTATATAATTTGTGGCCATGCAAACCCAAGTTGGCCTTCGTGAGTGGGAGAGGGGCAGGATCAGCTGGTGTGGCACTACAGGTCCCAGCTGGACTGGGCTGATTTTTTTTGTGCAGTTTGTTTGTGGCTCCTTTTTGCATCCAAACCATGGCCACGGGTGATCAGGGAGGCAGCTTCTCTACACCTCCCCCTCTCTGCTGCAGCTTGGGAGGGAGTTTTGCAGCCTTTGCAAGCACTGTGCACTGGAGCCAGCTGTGTTTGGGGACACGGTGGAAGGGACAGCTCTGTTTCTTGGGGGGGATCTGGCCGTGAGATTCCTGATACCTCTTATCTTGTGTCAAGGGAAGGGATTATAAGAGCAGTCAGACGAAACACCTGGAATCTTGGTCTTTTCTGGTCATCAGTGGTTTGTGCACACACATTTTCCCTTTTCTAGGGCTGTGCAGGGGGGAAGGAGTGCGCTCCTGTGAAAGGCTTCTGCTTTCATTCAGGCACAGACACTTCTGCTTCCTGTTGCTGCTGCTTCCAGTCAGACTGACCTCCTTTCCCAAGAAATGAAAGGGTTAGTTCTCAAGCTGCAGAAGCCCCTCTCTTTCCTCTCACCCTGATTTCCCTCCTCTTTTCCTCATTAAGGTAGGCAGGGATGGATAAGTCTCTCAATGTCTTTGCAGACACCATGATTTACCCCAGCCCAGAAACATGCTGGGCACTACTCACTTAAACATCTTCTGTGGGCATAAGATACTTAAATTCAAAGCAGGAATGTACAGAAATATGTGGGGTCAGTGGGTACAGATGCAAATTCACTGTGTCATTAGGTGAGTGGGGCAGGTTGTTTGTGCTCTGCATTTGCCCATCTGCTCCTTCTGCTGTTTGTGCAGGTTAAGGCCTTGATCCTGACTTCAGCTGACATAATTGTCAGCTTGCAGTAACATATTTGACATTATTTGTGAGCGTGTTCTGGAGTGCCTGGCAGCAGAAGCAGGTCAGCTCAGTGTGCAGCAGCCCCTAGGACTGCAGGGACACAGAAATTTTTGATCTCCCAGCCTGAATTCCTCCAGCAGTCCTTCCAAAAGTCATCATCAAAGAATTTGTAGCCACTTGGATTCCCAGCTATGGGGAAATCTCAGAACAATTTAGTTTTGTTGCATTCTAAAGGCCCAGCACTGAAGAAGAGCAGCCTTGTAATGTATTCCCACTGGCCAATGAGCACATCATCCCACTTTGTTTCTAAATATAACTGTGTTCCCTAATATGCCCATGTTCTCTGTTTTTCTTTAATTATTTGTTCCACTTCAGTGGCTTCCCTTCAGATTGGTGCAAGCTGGAGATAACTATTATGAACTTCCTAATTATGGGGATATAAATACACGAAGTCTCACGCTCCCAACCTGCTGTATTTTGGCTGTGCAGGGATCAGTGTGCATTGCCTGATCTGTCACAGACAGATGATTTTTTATGATCTCACCAATGGCTTTACCCTTTGCCAGCCTCTTGTATAAAAAAAGCATCACAAGGCATCTTTAAGAATGAATTTTAATATTCTATCTGTTGTTTTAATTCTGACCATTTTTATTTTATTTCTGCTTCAGCCTCCTTGCAGTTTCATAAAGAGTGCAACCCTTTTACTTAAGGTGGTGTTTCCTAAAATTGCTCCCTGTTTTCAGGGAGAAGAACAAAACCTTTCATTTGCAGGGATTTCCATCTTGGTTGTTTCATTAGCCAGACCTTGGCTCGAGCAGTGTCTCTGTTTCTGTGTCATTCCAGATTCCCTATGCAGCAAGCTTGATCAGGAAAGAAAAGCTCGGTGCACACCTCAGCAAAAGCTAAAGGTGAGCTTGTGAAAAAGAAACTTCATCCCACCTGACCTGGCTGCCTGTTTTCCTTTGCAGCCATCGCAAGGATTAAGAGGATCATTCTGTTGTTTGATGTTGCTGGTTCTGGTCTCAAAGCCCTCTCTGTGAATGTGTTGTGCTACAGTCTAAAGCTGATAAATAACATGTGGCACGACTTATGAGGCCTCACTGGGGTGGGATGTAGTGTTGGGAGGTGACCCATGGGTCCTGCAGTGACAGCACAAAAAGCAATGGGTTCAATCTGAAAGAGAGTAGCTTTGCATTAAATATCAGGAAGACATTCCTCCCTGAGAGAGTGCTGAGGCCCTGGCACAGGGTGCCCAGAGCAGCTGTGGTTGCCCCTGGATCCCTGGCGGTGCCCAAGGCCAAGATTGCATGAGGCTTGGAGCACCCTGGGATAGTGGAAGCAAGGGTAGTATGAGAGGATCTTTAAGGTTCTTTTCAATCCAAACCATTCCATGACTCTTCTTGCCAGAGCATCTGCTTTTCCTGACACTGGAAAGTGTCATCAAGATCATGTACCTTCAGTGGAAGGAGGGAAATACCTTGTCATTCAAGAGTGCAAAAGAAATGTTCACAGTCCAGATAGGGAAGAGCTTTTCTGTCCTTAATGGAACTCCTTTAGCTCCAGGAAAAAGCAGTACATCATCGTATTTTGGGAGTTTCACAGACCCCCTCTGACTGTGGCTCTGTAGTTCAGTGTCCTACAGAAGGTAATTACACTGCTGCCCAAGTGCAGGGCCTTCCTGAACTAAACACTACATTTTTCAGGACTGTTTATTAGGAGCATTCATTTAGTAGAAGCACCACCTCCATCCCCAGTGGCCTGGGAGATTCCAGTTTTGGGTGTTGAAGTCTTATCATTTAAATGACATTCTCTTGTTTTCTTCCTGGTATAACAAGGAGATTAGGGATTGGAGACAGATGCCAAAAGCTGATGGCCTTGCTACCGTGTTATGCCACAAAATCTGGCTTGTGGATTCACTGAAAAAATTCCTGAGGAGAAATAGGGGGATTAGAAAAAGAAGAGCTACTCAAACACAGAGGTCTCAGTACTGCACAAAAGAGAGGTATTCAGGGGAGTCTGGGACATCTGAGAAAAGCTTGATAGTAGGCATGATGGAGGTTTGCCTGAGCTGTAGAAGGCAGATTCTTAAAAACAGTAGGAGTAAGTACAGAATAAGCAGATCACCAGTATCTGTGGCCCTGAGCCTACTGAGATAAGGAGATAAATCTAAGCATCGAGCTTGTCTCCTTTGCCCTCTTGTGCACATTTTCTTACTGACTGCCAGCGCTCTCCAATCGAGTCTACAGCGATCCGAGCACCGATTTAAAACAAATCCAGCGGCATTAATACCCTGAATAAAACAGCACGCCTCCCCAGACGAGAAGCAGCAGGTCCCCGAGCGCCCTGTCCGCAGCGCTCCGTGCACAATAAAAATCTGCCTGAGGATGGCAGCATCGGAGGAGGGGAACAGTTTGTTCCCAGCACCGGGCTTCCATCAGCTCCCAGTCCCTGCAAGCAGGGTGCTGGCATCGCAGCAGCGGCCGTTCCGTGCCTGCTTGCCGAGGGCGTGAAGGACGGATGCGCGCCTCACGCCGCTCTTGTTTCCAGCGGCACTCCATCCCTGCAGGCAGCGGGGGTTTCTCCAGGCAGCCCCGGTGCTTTTGGAAGATTAGCTGTTACTTAACTGCTCAGCTGAACCAGCCAGGCGGAGAACCGCAGCTCTGTTGTTCAGAAGCGATTTCAGGTCCTTCACATGCCGGGCAGGAAAAGTCTCCTCGGGATGAGACGCGTTTGCGCATCCCTGCCCGCGCAGCGCTCACAGGGGCTGGAGACCCTTCGCCCTGCAGAGCAACCCCTCAGTTCCTGGCCTGGGCCCCTCAGCTGCCCTTGCTGGGCCCCGAGTTCCTTCCCACGGCAGATCTGGTCGTGCTTAATCGCACTGCAGTCAAAGTTTGCTCTTCACCTTCATCGTGAATATTTCCACATGACCCCACAGATACTCACTATCAAAGCCTATGGGGATGCTCCCAAAGCAGATGACCTACGTGTGTTCCTTTCTCAAGGGCAGTAAATAAGTGTCATAATTCTGTGAGTGTCTCAAACTTTGGCTTAATGTCGGTAACACTTTCTCTCTCTCTCTCTCTTTCTCCTTCTCTCTCTCTCCTTTTTTTTTTTTTTTTTTTTTTTTTTTTTTTAATTCCCAGAAGCACAGGAGCTTTTGCAGCTGTTACCTTATAAGTTATAACCCAGTCAGAAACCTGACTTGTATATAGACTGTGAAATGGAAGTGTTTGGGGATCTAAATAAAATAAAAATCAGGTTCCTCTGAACCTAAGGACAAGTGACCTCATAGTATCATGGACAACCATGTCAAATAGAATGTAGCAGCCATTTATTAGTAAACACAAAACAACAAAAAAAAAAATGCCTGTCCTTGATATTTTTTTTTTTTTTTGGTGGTACCAAAGTTTAAGTCTTTGTGTTTTTAGAAGGACTATTGAGCTTGATAGAAAAAAATGCTTTTGAATCGTGCAGACAAGCTGTGAAAGGAACTGCTGGTCCTTTCAATGCCACAGACACTGACAACGTCTGCCAGTTCACCTTTTGCTTTGGAATAGTGATTGTCTCATGGAAGGAAATGAACGTCTCACCTGACGGGCCAGAACCACGTTTGGATGGACGGGTGGACGGACGGATGGATGGATGGATAGAGCAGAGTTAGCCATACACAGTGCTTTTTAAAAGCAGTCTGGAGATTCTCACACCCCTCTCCCTCATCCCTTTCCTCCTCTGGTATTTTGCCTGCTGTATGAATTACGATTGTACTCCTCTGGAAATATTTTACAATTTAATATTGAGTGTAATTAAGAATATAATCACTGTTATCAAAAAAGGTATTTAACTCTGTTGTAGTTTCTTTATCATTCATGTGGATAAAAAGTCTATAATAAAAAAAAAAAAGAAAAGTATGAGATAATAGTTGAGCTTCCCTGTAATTTAATGCCATGCTTACTCCACTGAAAAAAAATGGGAAATTTATTCTCAAGAACACCTTTTTAGAAGTATTTTAATTCACCAATAATTTGTTGAAGAGTTTCATGGCAGAAATTTTTGCCTCTGGTTATTTCGAAAACCTTCAGAAGTATATTTAGCACAATTTCAGGATGTGCCCTGTGGATCCACAGAAATAAAGGGAGACACTCCCAAGTCAGTTGATTTTGAAGACTGCAGCTGTATTCCCCCAGGCCTTTCCTTGATGACCTGCAACATCCTGATTATCAGGGCTTTCCGGAGGGAATTCATGTCCTTGCTAAAGGTCTCATTCCCAAACACAAAGGATCTCCCACACCAGTACAGCACCACCAGCATCCAAAAGTGGTTTTAGCCATGCCCAGCAGAGCTGCTCTCTCAATATTCCCCTCATTCCCAGAAAATCCCCGTGAGGTTAAATCGCCTGGTGTAGCTGGCAGATCTGGGAGGCAGGGGAGGAAGGGCATAGTCTGTTTTCATGCCCTACCCTGCACAGTTTGCTCAGGTATTAGGTGAGCTGACAAGACTCACTGCACCAGCAGAATTATGGCCTTTGTGGCATGGGAGAAAAAAGCAGCAAAACCACCAGAAAAGCTGAGCCAGGTCAGACCTAAAGTTCACCTGTACCAGTTCCCTGTTCCCAGTAACAGAAGAAATCAGATACTTTGTGAAAGCACACCAGCAATTAGAGATATGTTCCCAGACTGTTGTTTCAGCTACTAATGATTTACTGATCAGGGGTTTTCTGACCTAGACATGATGTCTTGTTTTTAATAACCCTCAATGGATTTTTTTCTCCCATGAAGGCAACCAGTGACTTTTTAAAACCTAGGCACACTTTTAGTTGCTTAAAGCATCTTGTAGCAATAAACCCCACAGCTTAAATACAGCTTATGGGGAAAAAAATAAAACCAGCTCCTGATGATTTGAGCTGCCAAATTTAGCCTCATTTTATGCCCTGGGCTTCTTGCACTGGATGAGACAAATTGCCTGTTGACTACTGGCCATTGCTGTCTCCTTTCTCCATGTCTGACCTGATTTCACAGGCATCTTATCAAGTGTATTT
Organism: Lanius collurio; assembly: GCA_020086605.1. Taxonomy (NCBI): domain Eukaryota; kingdom Metazoa; phylum Chordata; class Aves; order Passeriformes; family Laniidae; genus Lanius; species Lanius collurio. The sequence continues at coordinate 35,232,071 of JACBWW010000008.1, read as the reverse complement.
GATTTTCATTTTTCCAGATTAAGTTGTAATCATCCCTCCAGCATGAGCAGCCCCATAGCTCTGTAGTCTTTATGTACCTTTTCCCAATCAGCTTTATGAGACGGGGAACTAGCTACACAAAATATTCAGGATACAGGATACTCTGTAGATTATTGCACAGAGTGACACTGTGCTGCTTTCTGTGATGAATGAACCCGACTGCACCGTGGTGGTAAAAATCTCTTACCACTATAGATCAAAAATTTTGCCCAGACATAAAGTAATCCCATTGCTCAATAAGAAATTACCGCCCTAATGGCTTCTGAGTGCCAGAGCTCCTGGATGTGGTCAGGCATGTAGAGCAAGCTGTTGTCCCTCACCATTTGAGAACCAGCCTGTTCAGGCCCCAGAGCAGACACAAAGCACCTAAAGCAGATTTATTTGTTTTCTGCTCCCAGCTCAGCAGTGTTCAGACCATCGTGTTCCCCGGGGACTTTCCAGAGCATAGTGAGTGTGCTGTTGGAGCTGTGGAGCTGTGCACTCAATGCACAGCTCACAAAAATGACAGATTGAATAAGCAACAAATACACCTCAATTTGAACACTCACACTCGAAATGTCCAATTTCCACTTGGTTATTTATGCCCACTCAGGAAATGCAAGCACCATTTGCCTGGCTGGTAGCTGATTCACAGACCACAACGGCAAAGGCTGTGATGGAACATATATCTCAGAACTTACCATGAATGAGGTGTTTTGAATTAAAAAATAATTCCTCATGCTGATAAAGGTCAAGAACGTGATTCTTGAAAGCCAGCAAAGAGAGGCCTCCACCTAAACAAATCACTTGGATAAATATCCAGGGAAGCTTGTTATCAACAGTCACTTTTTGTTTGCTTTCCTCTTGTGCCAAAGCTTGTACACATTAAAGTGACAACAATCCCATTAAACACTTGTGTTTCACCAACTCAACCCTTCCACCAGCTGGCATCACAAAGAAAAGGAAAACAAAAAAAGGATACTGGAAGATTTTCCCCGTAGTTGATAGGGTTGTATCCGCAGCACACCTATCCTGTGTCTACACAAATTGACTTGGCTAACTCATTGCAGTGGCCTTGGCAGGGCTGTGTTTGAACCCATTGGGGAGCTCTTCCCAGCACGGATGGGGAGTGACCCAGACCTGCAGCATCTCCTGATGGCCGTTTGGATGTGGCCACCCTGAGCTGGAAGGTGAGAGTGCCGTGGTGAGGCTGCAGCTCTCCGGTGCCGCACGGGAATGGTCCCAGGCACGGTTAATTTGCTCACACAGAACAGCACGCACTGCTGCTGCCCTTAACACAAAATAAATGACGTGTTGGTGTGGAAAATAAACACTCAGCTTTTCTAACATATGACGTGCAGCTTGTAAACACCTTGCGTAAGCCGTTATCACAGGAGAGGCAAAGGGTATTGGCAGGCTCACAGATCTTCGTTTTGGCCCTCTGGACACCAAACCCCCCTGGGAATGGCACAACTCACAAGCTACACACTGGGCTGTGATTTGACTTTCCAAATGGACTGAGAGGGGTTTATTTGCCTCACAGAGCTGTGTTTCCATGAACTGCCCACAACACCTCCCAAGAGGGCCCTGTCCTCGAGATGTGCTTCTCTAGGACCTACGGCTTGCAGAGTTCGTTTCTGAGATCCTTTAGCACAACTCTTTGTGTTGGTGAGGAAGTGCACCAAGCAAAAACATGAAGAGATGTGATTTCCCTTATTCTAGGACATGGGAACAGACCTTCTCTCAGGACCACAATTTTACATGCCTTCAAGCCATCTACCTCAAAGACCCTTTCTATGTTTTGCTGACCTTGCTGTAAAATGGAAGGTGCAATCCACACAACTCTGGAACAGTTTCGGCTGTAAGGGATGTTAAAGCTCATCCAGTTCCACCCCCTGCCATGGGTAGGAACCTTTTCCATCAGATCAGGTTGCTCCAAGCCCCATCCAACCTAGCCTTGTGAGTCACGAGCAGATTATTTGAAGCAGACATCATATCCAAGCATTTACTGCTTCTGAGATTGATAATGCTGATGAATATAAAACCTTGATGATTATAAAAAAGGTATCTCTGCCAGAAGAAGTTTCTTGGAGGTGTTACAGTACAGATTGAGAAGTTTTGTCTGACCTGGTTATAGCAAGAAGGATAAGGCCTTGCTTGCTAATAGCAAAAGAAAAATCATGAGACCTTTTTCTTGTGTTACTGATAAAGTCAATTCCTGTGCCTTTAGAGTTCAGATTTTCCTTTTCCATAATTTTTATGTAGTGTAAAACCTTGAGGCAGCTGTGACAAAGGTTTGGTATAAGTTTGGGAAAAATTTATGTACAAAAAACAACTACTCCCCAGAAAACCTGTGTTACTGAGAGTGTATCACTGAGGAATCAATAAAGTGAAATGTTTCCTCTGACCCTCTTAGGTAAACACGTTCATCCTGCTGGCTTTTAAAGCAGAATCTCTCTGCTAAGAAAACCTGCTGAGAGAGCTCCTGTAGGACATGCCACTATTTTCCTACCATCGCCAGTAGCTTTTCTTTCCTCCAGGAGGTTTGTCCGTAGAGTTTATGCCCAGATGAACATGGCAGGGGCATGGAACAAGATGGCCCTTAAGGTCCCTTCCAACCCATATGACTCTGTGATTCTATAATCCTAAATTCATTTTGACACTGTTTTACCCAACTGGCTTGGATTATTTAGTGCAATTTTGAGAGGGCTTCTTTTTTTTTTCACTGTAATAATATTATCCTTGATACATACCCTCATATATGAAATTTTTGATCTCCAAACCACTAGTCAAGTTTTCACTAATAAGTCTCAGAGCAGGTAAAAAATCTACAGTGGTACTGAGAAGTTCTGGCCTTGCACACAGCTCACACCCTTGTGATCTGTGGTGTGTGCCTCTGTGGCTTTAATGCACACTTGGCTGCTTGCCCTGGTCTCACTGGGATTGTTGTTATCTGTGCTGGCAGTTTTCAGTGGTGGAACTGCATCCAATCCACGTGAAATAAGGTGTTTCTGCAGGAAAGAGCTGCCTCCTATTCCACCACTGATCTCTACACTGTGAACTCAAGCTTCTCCACAAAACTGAGTTTGGGGTGAGGTAACACCAGGATAAAAAAGAAAAATAGAATACGTATTCACATAATAAATTTTTAAAAAATAAGACTATTCACTTTCAGGAATATTGAGAGCATCTATTGCTTTTTTTCCTTATTGTCTTTGAAAGTTCAGTAAAAGTGAATTTCTATTCACAAGACAAGAACACATCCCAGTTGCTTCCACCACATCTTCACACTGGCCATGAACAAGGGGTGTAGATCCACCAGTTAGGTGTCCAGTGGTTTTCAAGAGTGAGGTCTGCTGTGTATTTAGCAACTTTTCATCTAGAAACACAGCCTGGATACCAGAGAAATCTGCAGAGATTCCCATTGCTTCGGTGACCTTTGGATCAGACTCAAAAATCACAAATGGGTTCCACAAAGCAATCTAAGCTTTGATTTGAGCTTTCCCTTTGTTTGATAAAGAAGGAAAACACCGGCACCTGCCTGAACACAAAGTCCTCCCTGCTCAGGAACTCTTTTGTGGCATGTGCAGCATGGGAACTATTTTAACAGTTCACACTTAAAGCCAAACACAGCTCCAGTGATGCCCTTCAGGACGGAGAGAAGGTTCATACAGACCAAGTGCTCTCGTCTGTGGGTGACACAAAATGAAGAGTTGATGTGTGGCTTAAACAAAAAAAAACGCAAAAAACTTGCTTATGTCTGAAGGCCTGGTCTCTGCTGTTCATCTCTGTGTAAAATCTATTTAATGTAGTTAATTTGCTCTTTTCTTAAGCCATAGAGGATAATTCACAGTTGTGGTCATTCTCTAAACTGTGGACATCTGAAACCCTTCCAAACAATCTCCAGGGGACTCGGAGAGGTGCTTGGGTCCTGTTTGTTGCTGTGACGTTAGAGGAGCTGAAATTGTTGTGCACCTATTTGTCTAGGCACAGCAGAAAAACCTGTCAATCTCTATTCTTTGGAAATACCTGCCAATCTGGACTTTATTAATGTTTTCTTTGTGCCTGCATTAACGAAGAAAAGGTCTCCACCCTGGAGCACCACTCCTTCTGTGACCACAGGGCACAGGCAACCGCAGCCTTTCATGAGATAACTCAGCACAGCAGCCAGCTCAGCCCCGGTCCAGCAGAGGGAATGGGGGCTTCAGCAGGGCAGAACGAGGTTCAGAGCTGTGCAGATGTGAGTTCCCTAACAAAGGCACGGGAAGGGGCAGCTGCTTCAGAGGTAGATTGATGTTGTCCTCCTGCCCGTGGTGCAGCGAAGCCAGGCTGTAAGAAACACCAAAATGAAGCACTTTTGAAGACCTAAGCTGGCCATCTCCATTTGAGAGCTCCTTAAAGTCCTACCTGGTTCCTTTCAGTGCAGAGAGCCAGGTCAGACTGTGCAACCCCAGATAGCAAGGACAGGGCTCACTTGCCACAGCTCTGCAGTCATAGCTGGTGGGCTTCCCTTGCCTGGAGAGCACCCAAAGCTGCCCTCTCCACCAGCCTTCTGGAGAAGATCCAAAGGCACCTCCTGGAATGCAGCATGTTTCTGGGCACCAGCTGCAGAGACAGTTTTGCTGAAGGAGTTCATGCACATCAGAGGGGGTCCCATGCCCTGTTGGGAGCCCTGTCAGGCTCCTGGGTGGAGTCCAGCTGTGCCTCCTGCTCCACCAGAAAGACTGTGAAAACAATTGCTTATCCAAAGGATGGTGAGTAAAGCCTCTGTTTGATCCACCTCCACACTTTATTGATCGTCCACACACGGAAGAGATTACCTTGCCCTATAAAAGACAGGGAGAGAAGGAAGCAATCAACAGAGGCAAATGAAGTGACCAGTTAGTCTCAAACCCTTCAGACCAGCTTTACTTTCAGACAAGGCTTGAGCAGCATGATGCTGACACAAGGATCTCCAGCAGTCACAAGGTAATCCATAAATTTGTAACCTAATTCTGCTCAATATTTTAATTTCCATGGTGTATTTTCCTGACATTTTTAAGAACAAACATGACACTGAGGCTCTCCTCAGGACATTTTACTAATGGGACAAAATAAATTGGTGTCTTGGGGAGCTGGAGGACTCTCTATTAAGCAAGTTGATTTTCCATTCTCAGTAACACTCAGCCCAGCTCTCCTTGGGGAGAGGGAGAATTTCTCCAGGGGAAATTTTGCATGAGATCCTGAAGCAGATTCTGGACTGACATTTCAATTTATTCACATGCATTTATGGACAGTCTACTTAGGAGAAGGCAGTAAAAGAAAAGGCTCTGTGTCCTGGGGCAAATTGGCCAGGATTAGATAGAAGTGTCTGCTGTGTGTGTCAGAGTGTGATGCCAGTGTTGTTGTCCATGCCAAAATTCCATCCCTAGATGTGTTTAAGGCCAGGTTGGATGGGGCTTGGAGTAACCTAGTGGAAGGTGTTCCTGCCCATGGCAGGGTTGGAACTGGGTGGGCTCTAAGGTCCCTTCCAACACAAAACAGTCTAGAATTCTGTGATTGTACAAAGATTAGATGCCATGGATAAACATGAATTCAAACTCAAGACAGTGGAAGCTCACTGCCTTAACAGAAAAATTCAGGGTTTTTTGTTTTGGATTTACTTCTGTCTTTTGGATCCATCCTTTAACACATCTTGCTTTAATCTGCAGTTGTAAAAGTAATTCACATTAGAGATAGTGAAATACTCAGGTGTCATAAAGGAATCTGAACTAAATGTGTTGGTTTTGAACATTAACCTGGGATCTGAATGTCTTTTCTTAATTTTTCAGGATGGCCCGTGCTGGTGGGGAAGATTTGTACAACACAGTGATTTTCCAGGAAGAAGGTGTTTTACTCTCCTGTTTTTAAATCAGCTTTGCAGTGTTTATTTGTGTGGGGACACTGCTGAGAGTGTTACCAAGTCGGTCAGGTTAGCAGATACAGGGTGTTGAGAGGGCTCAAAAGCAGTGGATGAATCAGCCAAGGCAGACAAACTTCTGTTGGGTGGAAAGAATGGTGGAACTGAAAGGAGGAGTTGCAGCAGAAGAGATGAGTGGGAGCTTTGGGGGCAGGGGTAGATTTGGGACATAAGCCAGTCTTCATTCCTTTAAGTTTGGAATCATATCCAAGAAAAAAAAAGGATGGAAACAGATTGGAAAGGGTGGAAGTGGATGTAAAGTGCTGGCTAGACAGGCAGTAAGATTCAGGATCCTGCTACTGCTTTACTCTAAATAGGGGGGCAGTATGGGGAATAACTTTGTGGTCTAACAATGCAAGGCAGACTTTTCCACCCCGAGATCCACATGGATGCACTTCAGCCTCAGCCCTGAAAAGCAGTTTTGCTTTGCTCTTTGGTAGATAAAGACACATGAGTTACTTATTTGAGCTACGAGATTTTTGAAGAAAAAACAGTTCCAGGAACACCCTTCTAACAATGAGCTGGTCACCCCCTCCACCCATGGTTTGCAGCAGGACTGTCAGTGCTTTCAGCCTGTAACAACCTGTAATTTCATGAAAGGCTGTGTTTCTTGAAGCTGTTTGTTGGCAAAACTCACCTGTGGTTTCTCCTCAAGGCTCACCACCCTCCACCTATGCCATTGTCATGGTGTCTCTCAGTGGAAGCCTCCTGCTGCTGGTTGCCATCAGCATGGCAATAAGTGTTCTCCGGAGGTGAGTGTCCAGGGAGAGAAACCGGGGTTGCCATGGGAATGTGTGCAGGGTTGAATTCCTGCTCGAGCCAGGAGTGATCAGGCAGCACATGGGAACAGCCTGCCAAGCCCCAGTGAGGCTTCTTGGGGTCTTCCCAGGCTCCTTCTCCAGCCTACAGCTGGGTGGGATAACGGTGGCAATCACTAGGGTGGGTGCTTGGGTAATGGCAATTTGGGGCCATGACATCTGGTTTTGTTTTACCTGCTCCAAATTCTTCTCCCCACCTCCAGATTTTTAATATATCTACATCTATATACGTATCTGGATATAGATGTAGATATATAGAGATAGAGATAGATACATAGATTTATAGATACAGATATTTATTTAAATTTTAGAGGAAAATTAAGACACCCAAGCCCCCAATTCCTCCCTAAAGCCGATGTTTTCATTGCTTTCAATGACCTGAAGTCACAAGAAGAGGGACTTTCCTCATGGTGTTTATTTCTATAAAGAGAGGGGAAATGATACGTTTTGAGAAGTCTCTTCAAGCAAAAGAAACTTGTTCAGTTTTAGTTTGAATTCATCAAGCCTCATTTAGTAATGGGGTCAGAGGATGTGTTTTTTTAAAGGACAGAAAATTAAGCAGGGAGGAATGTGTCGCCTCCATAACTAATTAAATCAGCTCTATCCCAGCTCTCAGTTTTGTACTACCATAAGTTACATTCTGTTATTAACTGACTTGGCTTCAAGATACCAACAGGCTCTTCATGATGATATAAGACACCCAGTTATTCATTTTTTCTCCATTTCTGTTGTGCCAGGCGTTGCACATCAAATTATTCCTCCAAAGACCTCAGAACACCTGTGGTGGTGGAAAAAGCTACGGTGACAAACTGGAGCTCTGACAAGATTTCGACGGTGGATTTGGCTGGCCCGATGTGCATAAATTACATTTCTTACAAACAAAATGTGTGCCCAGCCAGAGTTTGCCATCTCTGAAGACACAATTTCCATTTCTGATGCTTCTCCTTCGATAACACCCCCCCCAGTTCAGCACCAGAGTAACGACAGGGCACAGCTTCTTCCATCTGCAGCTTTCTCCTGGAGAGAAAAGGGGATAAAGGACTCAGGATGTGTGCTAGTGGGTGGATGGACTGATATGTTGCACTTCATTTTCTCCACCATACTGCTGGACTGTGAATTCATACCACAAAAGTATTAGAAAATGCAGGAAAATGGAGATTTTAGTGGAAGTGGAGAAAAAGCATAGATTCATGTACCTTATCTCTGTGACGTGTCGTGTTAAAAATTTACTGCAGACACTTGCACCTTTCTCATATTGTCTCTTTTCTGTGGGGTGAGTCATGGGAAAAAATGCAGGAGGGGGAATTCTAGTTATTTTTACAAATGTTTCCCAGTCCCTCTGACTCACTGAGAATCCCAGACCTTATGCATGTGGTTTCCTATCACCTGCATTGACTCCAGCTTGCTAATGCTAACATTATTGGACAGGCTGCGGCCTCCAGGGCCACCAGGTCTGTGATTTGGGTTTTACCCACCCACTTTCACAGCCTGGAGAGAGAGACCATCTATTAATCTTTAAACTGAGTGCTTTCTGGGCACTGATGACCCCTGGTGTGACACCAGCTCACCTGGCTGTCCTTCTCTGTCAGGTGGGGGTTCCAGGGATCAGGCTGGGCTGGGATCTGGCTCCAAGAGGGATCAGTGTGATCCCTGGATCTGGCCAGCCTGTTCCAGCTTCATGCCCTTTGCTAACTGCTCCCAGGAGCCCCTAGGCTACAACCTGTGAGTTTCCTCCTTCTCCAGGCTTAGAGGGGGCCACTGTCCCCTGGGGAAGCTGCTGATGGAAGGCCTGGCCCCACTGGGACACACTGGGGCACTAAAACACTCATGTTGCCTCATCTGTGTGACACCTATCAACAGAGAGGCTTGGGACAGGCACAGGAAGGTGAGGCTGCCCTGCACAGATCCACAGTTCAGAGACCTGAGGGAAAACCTGTGCCACAAAGGACTTTGGTCACCACTGCAGCTCCTCGTGTTTGTCCCCAAAGGGCTCTTTGAGTGACTTTTCTGTTGGCAGACGTGGAAGCCAGACTTGATTCCAAAGCTGTGGGCACACGTCAGCCATCCCTGGTGCTTTGATGGCAGCTGCATTCCCACTCAAAATTCTTCTACTGGCACTATTTTCCACGGTCTGACGAAAACACATCCATGCAAGTTCATGGTGGCAAACACCAACTCTGTCCCTGTAAGAGTTTGTGTCCCTTGGGTCTGCCCCCCTCTTTCCACACCTGTATTTAGTGAGCTACTCCTACCTGTCCTCTGCTGCAGCACCAGCCTCAGACACCCTTCTCTTTGCACTCCTTAATACCCCTGCTTTTCCTTCATGCTGCTCACTGCACAGAGACTAAATCCCCCACCTTTCAAAATTCATGGAGCTGTTTCCCCATCCTCTAAATCCCTCCCTAAGACTCTCTGCTGCCTCCATGCCTGAAAATCCTGCCCGTCTGTCAGCAGTGAGGCAGGGCTAAGCAGAGACTTGTAATTCCCTGAAAAAATCCATTAGTTTTCTTGCTGCCCTGCTCCCCACATTGGCCTGCTTTTGATATCCACTGTCTTCCAGATGAGACATGGATTGGAAAATCCCTATGCCTACCTCTGAAAAATATTTGCATGGCACTGAGCATGACGGGATTTGGTTCTGGACTGGTGTATTCCTGTGCTAAAGCAACACAAATAGTGCCAATGATAATAGAATAGATGTCATGTCACAGAGATGATCTTTAAGCTGCCCTCCAGCTCAAACCATTCCCTGATTCTACAACAATTCTGTACTCTTGGTGACAGCAAGATGAACAACAGCAACTGTGTGTCTGTTTCTGTGCCTGTGTGAGAGAGAGATCTAGGCAACAAATGACATTTAAAGGCTGTTATGGTTACGGAATCAAGTAACTTAGGAAAACAGCATCGATAAATTTAGGTGTAAATCCAAAATTATCTATTGTTTTTCATTTTGTTCCTAAATCCCCAGGCAGTCCTTTTGTGTGTGAATGACTATTAATGTCATCTCAAATACCAGGAAGGCTGTCAGACTGTGTTTTTGAAGGGATGGTTGTTCACTTCTCAAACAAGCAAGGGCAGAGGTGACCCATGAGTTACAGATAGGGCAAGGACCTTTTCTGCACACAGCTGCTCACAGCTGAAGGCCAGACACACATTCTCCCAAATGTACAAAATCTTATTGCATTCCCAGCTCTGGTGGTTTTTAAAAAAAACCCTTCTGGACATTAAACCAGTCATCCAAATTGTGCTTACCAGGGAAGTGTTGCGTCAGTCGGATGCACCATTAACCTTTACAGCTCTTTGATAGTGCTACAGGTGTGATGAGTAAGGAATAACAAAGGCTTTAGTCTGTGAGATTCAGTTGTGGGATTTATTTATAGCACCTAGCTGAGCCACAGAACCTAATTTTTTTCACTAACACGAAGTTTTTCAGTTAATGAAGTTACTTGTGGTAGGAGTCGGTGAAAAAGGTGCCACCAACAAAAGGCATTTCTTCACTCTCAGCTTGGGATGGTTGGGCCCAGTTTCCAGACTTTTCTGTGTGCCCAAAATTTTGTTACTGATACGTGTATATCTGAGTACATAAAATGTCTAAAGAAGGAAATGGTTAAAGCTGGTTCAGAAAATAAAGTCAGAAGATGGTGGTGGCAAGGGAGGTGAAGGGTAGAGGGGCTGAAGTGATAACAAGTCTTCCTTTGTCCTTGTATTTTGTCGGCAGGATTAAAGTCAGTTGACCCCAAAAACTCCCATGCAACAAGCTTAATTCTCATGAAGTGTAGGGGACAGTGAGACTCAGGAAGATGTGTTCTGTCTGAAAATACTGAACGACAAACTTGGAGTACAAAAGACCAGTGCCTTCACAATACTTCACCAGCCTGAAGTATAATCCTTTGACATCTGTAAGGTGGTTTAAAACTCTCCTTTATGGTGATTGACTGCACCCTGCAGATGACACCACAGGAATTTACTGTACTGAAACACAACACCTTAATGAAGCAAAAAAAAAAAAAAAAAATAAAAGCCCCTTTCCTTCTAATGCAAGCAACTTTATCTGGTTTTCCCTTCAACCACGTAACGTGATGATTCAGAGATAAGACCCATGTGGTTGCTAAGTTGCCATGATGGATTTTACTAAGGGGAAAATCATGTCAAGTTAATGTCAACTGGATGGCAACTACTCTTTGGAAATACATCTTAATTATGGGTAAAAATACTAAGCCATAACTTGTATACTTCTTGCAAAAACCTCGGGTATTTTCAGGGCCATAACTCTAAGCATTTGCTCTTCACTGAGGTTAGCATTTATTTATAGGTTGGATACCGTAAGGAGGTAGCCCAGGAAATGCTACTTGATTATGGTGGTTATTAGATATCTATGTTAGTGACCCCCATATCCATCTGTATTTAATTATAGAATTACTGCCCTAAGTTATGCTGAGGACAAAAGACATTTTTGTTTGTGAGACCAGCACACGCCACCACTCAGAACTTCTTGAAAATTAGTATTGACCTTTGGGATGAAATTTTTTTCAGCCCAATATATTTTTCTCAGCCTTTATGGAGTTTGGTAAATTCAAGATAAGCCTTTTTTAAATTATTATTATTCACAGATGGAAAAAGATTTTTTGAATCATACCCCCTTCACCACTCAAATTTTGGGGGGCCCTGGGCAACGAGAAATGGCTCCATTTCAACGTGTTAAAATGGTGGGGTTTAGGAGTTTTTCAGTTAAACCAAATTTAAAAATCTAGATGAGAAATGAAGAAGCTGTGTTGGGACTCCTTAGCCTGCAATTGTGTGTTCACATGTGCCACTACACACAAGTGCTCCCACTGGCTGCTGACTTTTGAAGTGAAGGTGATCATGTACATAAGAGTTTTCAAAATCAAAGCCAACATCTGAGGCAAAAAAAAAGAGTTTTCATGTCAGTAAATACTTCAGTATAGGCTTCAAAAATATTTAGTTTACTGGAAATGCAATAGATGTTTTAGCCACTACCCTGAATTGAGACTATATTCTTTTTTGAGGCTGAAATGACAAATGCTTTTGACCAGATAACAAAACTCTGACGAATATGCTTGATTCTCTATCTCTCTTGTATAATGGCAGTAATTTTAGGAATAAATTATTAATAAAACACACTGTGGTTTTGATGGTGGGGTGTTTTATCTTTATTCCAGTATTACAATGCAATGTTATTTAACAGTAATGATCATTAAGATACAAAATATTGTGACACTGACTGTACCAAAGTGGGTGTTTTGGAAAGGAAAGACAAACACAAGAGGAAGCTGAGGTGTGGCTTCTTCACAGCTGATTCACGTGGTGTCTGAGCATCTTTTGATCATGTATTACTGACACTTAATTGCTGAAGTATCAGATCATCACTTGCGGGTGAGTGGATCTTCACATGGAGCATGGAGACACAATATTGATAAACTCTGAATAATTTGCCCAGATTGTGTCAGAAGTCTGTGGCAGGGCAGAGAATTTAGATGGGGTCTCCCCAGTCCACCACACTGAGAGCAAAGTTTTTATTTCCATCGCAGTGGATGGGTCTAATAACCATCACAACGCAGTGATTATGAAAATCATTGTGCCCTGATTGAGTAATAACAGCTACCAACCATCTGGAGTTAAGAGGTGTGTGTATTGTATGATTACTGAGAAGTAAAATCAGAGGTATTTACCCCCTTCAGCCAACCGGACTGAAAGAGGCAAGGAGAAACAATTGTCTATTTGTGCATCAATAACTACACTGGGATAAGTCTGTAACTACAATGCAGGGATAACTGTAACAGGGATAACTATATAACTATGATAACTATAACAGGGAGATACAGTATCCCTGAGCTCCAGTTACTATTTTGTTATTTGACTGCAGAACCGCCCAAAAGCCCTGATCAATCCAGTATAAAAGGTAATTGTCTTCTTTCTTTAGGATTCTGCTTCGGATTCTTCAGCATTATGTGTTGGGCAAGCAGCATCTGGGATCTGGGCTGACTTCCTGCTAGAACCCTTAGTCAGGATATAAGAAAAACCAATGTATTGAGAAAACACATGGAAAAAAACCCTGCTGTCCTTAAGACTAAATATAAGTATAAACTCATGTATTTTTTGCATATCCAGTGTTTATGGTTTTTTATTAATTCTACTAATATGAGGTTGCTGATGAGGGATGGCCACGAAGGCTGCCCCACGCCGGGTGACGTCTCCCTGCCAGCTCTCACCACCGGGAGACGCCACGTTACCACGACACCGACGGAGGAGGACGAGGATGAGCCTTACTCCTGCTCCGAATCCAAAGGCTTGCTACACGGCGAGCAGAGCTTCCCATGTCACAGCCTGCGCTGTGAGGTCCATGGGGCTCCGAGAAATCCATGGACCTGAGAATTCCACGGGGCTCTGAAGGACCCACGGACCTGAGAAAACCATGGGGCTCCGGGGGATCCATGGACTCGAGGGATCCATGGAACCGATGGACCCGAGGGGCTCCTAGGACCCCACGGGGCTCCGAGGGATCCATGGACCCGAGGGATCCACAGGGCTCCAAGGGCTCCATGGACACGAGGGATCCACGGACCAAATGAACCCAAGAGGCTCTGACAGATCAGCGGACCCAAGGGATCCAAAGGTCTCTGAACGACCAAAGGACCCGAGGAGTCCACGGAGTTCCAAGGGATCCACGAACTGAGGGGATTCATGGACCCGATGGACCCAAGGGGCTCTGATGGAACCACGGAGTTTCGAGGGATCCATGAACCCGAGGGATCCACGGACCCCATCGATGCAAGGAGCTCCGAGGGACCCACGGGGTTCTGGGGGATCCACAGACTCGGGGGCTCCACGGGGCTCCAAAGGATCCATGGGACTGAGGGATCCGCGGATCCAGTGGACCCAAGGGGCTCCACGGGACCCGCGGAGTTCCGAGAGATCCACGGAGTCGAGGGATCCACAGGCAGCCAAGTGATCCATTCACTAGAGGGATCCATAGATCCAGCGGACCCCAGGGGCTCCAAGGAATCCCAGAGGCACCGAGAAATCCACGGGGCTCTGCGAGATCCACGGACTCGAGGGATCCACAGGGTTCCGGCGGACCCGAGGGGCTCCGGGGGATTCAGGGTCCCGAGAGATCCGCGGGCGAGCCCAGAGCCGGGCGCGGCTGCCGGCAGCCAAAGGCCACGCCCCTTAGACCACGCCCCTGTTACACCACGCCCCCTTTAGACCACGCCCCTTGGGCGGACGCTGCTCCAGCGGGAAGCTGGGCCCCACAAACCACGCCCCATCAGCCCGGCGTCACAGGGCACGCCCCCTCCGAGCCCCGCCCCCCTCCGGGCCGTGAGGGCAGGCCCCGCCCCGAGCCCCGCCACGTCTGCCTCGGGCGCCGCTGCCGTTCCTGCTCCCGGTGCCGGTCCTGGTCCCGCCCCGCTCCGCCCCGCCGGGCCATGGCGTTCACACTCTACTCGCTGCTGCAGGCCTCGCTCCTCATCGTCAACGCCGTGGCCGTGCTGCACGAGGAGCGCTTCCTCCGCCACGGTGAGCCGGGAGGGCCGCCCGGCCTGGGCGGGGGACGCGGTGGCCGCCGCTGCCTGCCGGCGGGAGCATCAGCGCACGGGGGAGCGGTTGGGATTGGGGCGGGTTTGGGCTTTGGGGATGAATTCCCGGCCGCTTCCGTCGTATCTTTGTCTCTCTCTCTTCCCCCCCCCCCCCCCCCCCCCCCCCATTATTGTCCTTTTTTCCTGTCCATTTTTGACTGTTTCACGCCCCATTCGGGTCGCGCGTCGGAGTGTCTGGTGTCGTCCAAAGGTTTCCTGTCTCTTGTCGTGCCTGGTTCTTGATGGCGTCTCTCGGTCCGTAGGATTCCCAGGGCTGGGCATCCTTGTCCTTCAAAAGAAGCCAAAGCCCTGCAAAACAGAAAATGCATCAACACAAAGATCTGCAGAGCCGTGGGGGAAAAAAATGGCTAGTGATCCACGGTTTCCCAGTTCATTGGTGTGGAGAACCCTGACTTCTCCACGTTAGGCTGAGCCTGGATTTTTGGCAGGAGTGCAGAAGGGGATCCCTTTCTCCCGCTCCCCAGGAGTTGGATTTGTTTCAAGGCATCTGCTCAGTTTGGGTTTGGGATTTTCTTCTGCTTTCCTGATGAGCAGCTGGAATTAAAAAAGGGAGATGTGGGGACTAGGGGGATGACTTGTCAGCCTCGTGAGACTTGGGAATAGCTCCAGGCTCATCCCAGTGGGAAGCAGCAGCTGGCAAGGCTGGTGAGGGAGAGGATTTGCCCACCACCTTCGGCTTGGTGCCAGCTGAGCCAAGGAGAGAAGAAGGGGAAAACAAAAATCACTCAGAAATGGTCTCTGGAGAAAGAAGGGCACAGGTTGAGAAATGTACAGTGGAGCCTGGGGTATTGAGAGCTGCTCCTGGCTCTGCTCATGCCCTAAATGATAACGGCTGTGACCAGCAGGTCTTAGAAATCCCTGGACACATCCCTGGTCCCATCATGCTGTGTCCCTGCAGTAAGTGGGAAGGGTTTCTTCCTTGAAGGCCTTCATAAAACTTGAGGACTTTCTGTCATGTTCAGAAAAGTTCCCAATTTTTTCCTCAAAAGCTCTAATTTTTTTTACAGCACTTGCAAAAATCGTCACCCTGATTTTGGAATTCATGCTGGCTGTTCTTCTGTCGTGTGGCCCCCTTCTCAATGCTGAAACATCATCACTTCGCACCCAGCAATTATTTGCTATTTTATTTTCAGGACTGTGAACAGATTGCAGTTGGTTTAGGGTTTATTTTGCCAGCTATTTTTTTTTTTTTTTAGGCCCAGATGAACTCACATGTTACTCTGGGCATGGAGGGAATGGTGGTTATTAAAAAGGTGAAGGTTTTCTTTACAGAAACACGGATTTGTCATCTCATCACATGAGATTTAGCAGTTTTCAGCCTGTTGTATTAAAATCTGCTCATGAAAAAAGGCTGATTGGGCTGTCTGTCTATGCTAGTATAAGCTACATTCAGGATAGATTGCTCGTTAGTATTAAAGCATTTGCTGTGTGGTTTTGGGGTTTTTTTCCTAACGTGTGTGCCTGGTTTTGTGTGACACAGTTGGCTGGGGAAGCGATCAAGGGATTGGAGGATTTGGAGAGGAACCAGGAATTAAAGCACAGCTGACAAACCTTATTCGATCAATACGAACTGTTATGAGAGGTAAGGACACGATATTTTTTATTATTATTATTACTATTACTATTATTATTACTATGATCTGTAATGTCTTGTTTCTGCACTAATCTATACTGCCTTTGCACCTGCACTCTCTGTAGGAGGGTGCAGGCCTCACCTAAAGTGCCCTTAATTTTGCTTCCCTTCCATTCTGGCTTCTGTTTCTCCTGCTGAGCCTTTGCCTTTCTTTGGAGTTTGGCAGCTGGGAGGAAACTTGGTGATCAACCAAAGTGGGCAATTAGCATCACCTTATCTAAATCCAGTTTTATGGGAAGTACATGGTGAGGGAAACGTAATTCTGGGGTTTCTGAAATGCAAGCCAGGCTTATGTGCCTCAAAAGATGGGGAGAAAAATACACTTAATTGGTAAGGTACTGGTAGTTCCTCATTATGAAGCACACCAAAAATTCATTTTGTAGATGATGATAGAGAGGAAGTAACAAATCTGTAACTGTCTTGCCCATCACTGAGTACAAACTAAAACACCTCTTCTAAAGCACCGTAAAGCCAAGGATAAAACTGACTTTTAGGTGGTTTAGTTTCATTTGGAGAAAGAGTAATTTGTGTTAAAACTGAACTAAAGGCTCTGGGTTAAAGTTAAAACAAGCTGTGGAAAAATATTTCTGCTGTTGTTTCCTACTAATGTCTGGTATGCTAGGATTAGAGCCTGGCTCCTTCCACTGGTCCCAGCTTTGCACAGGAAAATTAAGTGTATTTCTAAAATTTTGAGTGTTTCTCTCCTGCTCCCAAGGGGTTCCCCCAAGATTACATTTCTGTCATTTTGTGATGTGGAAAGGAAGATTTTCACTATTAATTTTGGGGTTTTTTTCCCCTTTGCAGTGCCATTGATAGCCCTGAACTCCATCACAATCATTCTCCTCCTGTTGTTCGGTTGAAGACACCCGGTAAAAACCCTTTGGACATCCAAAGAAGCCAGTTGCTGACCACCACTTGCTCTGAGTTTCCTGGGATCCAGCACGGTTTAGCTGTCAATCTGACATTCAACTTAAAATAATAAAAGACACTGTTCCTATTTATCCCATTTCCTAATGTTCCCTTGCAGTTTCATTAAGCAGGATCACGGGATCAATGCAACAATGCTGCAAACACATTGGACTGTGACCAGTTCCGTTGCTGCCTGTTCATAGTGTTGATTAATTATTAGAGTAAATGTCATGGGATGTTGCAGTGACTGGCAATGGGATGCAGCTTTTAAATGTCTCGTTACTCAGGGAAGAATTTCCTTCAGTATGCTCTCCAATTTGTTTTTAAATTGAGGAAAACAACAGTGTGCTAGTTTTCATTTCAGTTACTACTACACAACTGTTTAAGAGAATATGAATTGGCTCTGAAAACATGTTATAAAGAGTACTTGTTGTAAAGGATTGAAGTCCAGCTGTGATATCGAGGGAGATAAAACCAGCTGGGTAAAGTCCTGATTCAGCTTACCATTGAAAGCCGAATTTTCCTGCTTTGATTGGGGATTTTTGTCTTCAAATCAGTATTTCATACTGATTTGAAAATGTAAAGTCAGTTGAAAATGGGTGCAATTGCAGTGCAAATTTTTTTTAAAAATTAAAGAATTAAAAAAGCTGTACCAAAAGCTGGGTAACTCTGTGTTAACTTTGGGGATATTCGTGATATATTAGTGATTAGCATTTGTTACTCTTCTGTCAAGGATTGTTATTACACTTTTTAAAATATGTATTAAACTTCTGCGTGGTGATAACTGTGGTCAAAGTGGCAATCCATTTGTATTCCGAGCTTCCTGGGAAACATGGGAGGGGAATACAGTACCATGGGAGGTGAATACCATGCGCTTTTCAAATGCACTTCTTTGTGAAAAACCCGTGGATTTGCAGCCTCTTCTCTTACTGCTCCTTCCCCTGCCCTCCTCCTCCTCCTCACTTGTTAAATTAACAACTTTGAAAGTGAAACTCTGTGTGTGACTTCACAGTTCTGCTGCAGAGAATGTTCCTAATGGCTTTGGTACCCGACTTGTCTCAATTAAGACTGCTGAGTTAGGTCTGAACTGGAAAAGGTGATTCTCATGTATCTTTTTAGAAAAGTTAGAATTCTTTATCTGTTCCTCTGCTAGAGTGTTCTAGCCTAATTTTAAAGAGAGGAGGCCAAGGGAGACCTGGCAGTTTCATTAATTTAAAGCAGCTTAGTTGATCACCTCTTTTTCTGATGTCTTGATGACTAAAGCATATGTTGTTGCATATGAAGAAGAATCTGTAAAACCCATAAATGCATTTAATGATCTTCAATCACAGTTTTTCACAGAGTAGAGAATATCTAGGAGGAGAGTTTTATGTTGTTTCCTTTTTTCTTAGTGATTTTTGCAAATAAATCCTGAATTTCCAAGTTTAGCACTCTCTTTCCTAACTCTCTGTGTACAGTGGGGATATCTCAAAAGTCGGCTTCATCCTGTTTCAGACACCAGAGTGGCTGCTCTTACATGAAATATGCATTTTTTTCCTCATCCCTGTGGCACTTGCAGGTATCATCTGCTGTGTTTTGGTACCATCTCTCTGCTGTGGAGCTGTGTTTTGGTTTGTGTAGCAAACCCAATGAGACGTGGTAACGCTGTCCTGAGGCAGAACAGGATCTTTACATTGTAAAACGTGTGGATCTGTTAGAAGTAATTTCTTTATGATGATCTTTGTGTAAATCAGAGGTGATGAACGTACGGCCTGGCTCAGTTGTTTTCACAGATGTGTCTCTTATGGAAACCGGGCAGTGTATGTGTGGAGCATTTTGTATTCCTGTGAAACTTTTTGGGAAGAAAAGCAGTGGTTGATGTTTCTGTGACTGTGGCACTGGGCGTGCTGAAGGAGTTGAAGCCCGGCGTGTCTGTAATTCCACTTTCGCTTCTGTTGTCTGTCAAAACAATTTGTTCTTACTGAAATAAAAGCCAGTACTAAGATTGCAAGCAGCAGCTTTACAATAAAACGTGTGAAGAGTGATTTCCCCCCTCTTGCCGTGCTTTCAGAGGGGCTGCAGCGTGGCTCAGCACACACTCCTGCGGGGAGAAGGAGCCGCAGGAGCCCCGCGCTGGAGGCAAAACTGGGACGAGGTTCACCTGACAGATGGAAAAATAGCAATTCCAAGTGGGGCAGCAGCCGAGGGTCAGGGTAACGAGCACAGAGAGGGCGAGGGGAGTGCGGAGACAGCCGGGGAATGACCGCGCTGCTGCTGCTGTCCCCTTGCGTGGCTTCCCGCAGTTCTGGAACAACTCTGCGGCTCCAACTGGCCGGGCTCCGCAGAATCGGAACGTGCCAAATAAAGTTATTGCGTGCGCATGTACTTTATTTATCTTTATTCCAGTATTAGAATGCAATGTTATTTAACAGTAATGATCATTAAGATACAAAATATTGTGACACTGACTGTACCGAAGTGGGTGTTTTGGAAAGGAAAGACAAACACAAGAGGAAGCTGAGGTGTGGCTTCTTCACAGCTGATTCACGTGGTGTCTGAGCATCTTTTGATCATGTATTACTGACACTTAATTGCTGAAGTATCAGATCATCACTTGCGGGTGAGTGGATCTTCACATGGAGCATGGAGACACAATATTGATAAACTCTGAATAATTTGCCCAGATTGTGTCAGAAGTCTGTGGCAGGGCAGAGAACACATCAGTACACATCAGTAATAGTTCATGAAATTATAGATGGAAGTCATGCATTTATAGATCAAAATCCGTATTACGGAAATATGTAACTGTATAAACACTTCAATGTAGAATTATAAATATCGTTATATCCACAGATATTCATATCTGTGGATATAATAAGTGGATTAGTCGCTATGGATGTATTATGGATGCAATTTAATAAATTTAATTGTAGATCTATAATGGCAAGAATTTCTTCCCAATGCCCTATTTTTATATATAAATTTTATATAAATATATATATAAATACATATTTTTCTATATAAACAGGTACTAGTTGTTATAGATATCTCATGGGTATAATGTATCTGTATGTGGGTATGATAACGTGTTTTGTATATAACATATATATATATATTATGTATAAATATATCTAAAATCATAAAATCGCTATATGGATACATTATTACATTTAACATCCGTACAGGATATAGTGTATCCATAATATACAGATTATAGATACATTCTTGATATATGACTCATGGGGATCCACAATGTATGGATATGGATATAAACACGTCCATGTAGGATATGAGGTATAATTTATACGGTTTATGACCATATCCCCACAGCGCATGATTGTAACCCGGGTATGTAGGATAAAGAGGCCAGAACAGGCACAATAACGCGGATAAAATGGGTAGAACCGGGGTAATTTATACGATTTACATCTCTACCCGTGTTACGCCGCGCCCCGTGCCCGCAGGGCCCCAAGGGTTGCCCCTCGCGCTGCCTGTCGCGACTGCCGGACGCCGACGGGCGCCAGGCCCGCCGAGGTCTGAGGTCGGTATTTATTTATGACAATGCGCATTACGTTGTATTTTATATATTCTGTGTCGTTACGTTATAGTTTTTATTTGCCGTGCGGGCGGCCCGGCGTGGGGCTGGGCTGCCACGGCCCCGCCAGGACCCCGCGGGCGGCGCGCAGAGCGCAGCGGCGGGAACAGGTCAGTGCCCGGGGGAGCCGCGCTCGGCGCTCCCCCCTCTCCTCCGCGTGGGCCCGTCCGCCGCCTTCGGCCGCGAACGGGCGGGCGGAACCATCCGCGCCACGGAAAGGGGGGCTCGCCCCGCTCGGGACTCCCCCGGTAGGGAATGGGCCAGCCCGTGTGCCCGTTGTGACCTGGCGGGAAGGGGCGGTACCATCCCCGCGGACGGGGTTTTTGTGGAACGGGAGGGCACGGCCGTAACACGCGTGCGCCATCAGCATCCTTCCGTCGAGGGACATATGTAGCCATATATATTATTATAGGATATATCCCTCTTTCCCTCAGGTTGTGTCTTGTATTCCTCCTGTCCTTGTCCCAGAGACCCGGGGTTGGGGGGTCCCGTTTTCCTCACAAGGTGAGTTTTCGTTGGGGTGTGATTATGGAAACTGAGCTTCTAGGGGGCTGTTAGGACTTCCTTGTCAGTCCATGAGCTTTATCCTTAAAATTAGGCTGTGCTGGAAACTGGCTCTGCAGATAACTTCAGTATTTCCCAGACAAATGCACTATTAACAGGAAAACCGATGGAAATGTAGGGTGAAAGTAAAATAACAGGAACAGTAGGAGTAATAATAATAGTAATAATAATCATAATAATTTCCATTGGAATTTATTAAGCTCCTTTAGGAGTTCTGTTTTCAGCTGTGTATCATTAACATTTATCTTTGGCTTTGGCATCAACAGACATACGGTAAAAGAAGCATTTTAATTTATTTTCTTGTTGCAGAGAACCAGCAGGAAAAATGGTAGTGGAATATCAGAGTTTCTTGTTTTGTGTGTGTTGTGTACCTGAGACACCAGGCAGACATAAATCTATTAAAACTGACCCAAATTTATTAGGGCAGATTCCAGTCATGGTGTTAACGACTCTGTGTGCTTCTTTAAAGTACAAACGTGCTGCATGTTGTCTGTAACCAAACCAGCTGAACACAAAATTGTGGTCACTTGTAGGGCTGGCAGATCCCAAAATAGTTTGGACTGGAAGGGGGCCTAAAGCTCATCCCATCCCACCCCCTGCCATGGGCAGGGACACCCCCCACTGTCCCAGGCTGCTCCAAGCCCCATCCAGCCTGGCCTTGGACACTGCCAGGGATCCAGGGGCAGCCACAGCTGCTCTGGGCACCCTGTGCCAGGGCCTGCCCACCCTCACAGACAGCAATTCCTTCCCAATATCCCATCTGGCCCTGCCCTCTGGCACTGGGAAGCCATTCCCTGTGTCCTGTCCCTCCAGGCCTTGTCCCCAGTCCCTCTCCATCTTTCCTAATGGCTCCTTCAGGTACTGGAAGGCCACAGTTAGGTTACCCCAAATCTCTTTCAGGCTGAACAGTCCAAATTCTCTCAGCCTTTTCAGAAGGTTGTTGTCTAATGACCAGGAGAAAATCTTGCTGTATTGAAGCTGCATTGGACATTTTCTGAGAAACAGCTCCTCAGATTTGCTCATGGAGCAAAATGCAGCACCTGTAGCACATATGAGGGGAAGTGTTTGTTTCTGGAGACAGATTTTCAGCCAGGTGACTCAAAGCATCACCTCTCTGTTCCTTCCTGGTGCCTTTACCCCTCAAATGCAGGCTTTTATTTTGGGTCGAGTCTTGTGGACCCAGAAAAACTGCCAGGCTGTCCCCTTCAAGGTGCTGGATTTTCATGAGCCCTGAGAGCTTCCAGGCTAAAAATCTGCAGTTTCCTCGCTGTCACCACTGAGCAGTCTCAGAGTGGCTGTGGTGGGGGCTGGATCACCCCAGGTCTTGCTTACAAAAATAAAATCAAAAATACTCGCTTCAGCAGAGTTTTTTGAGCTTTACAGCCAGACCACGGTGTCTTTATTTTCACTGTCGGTGTTGATGGCACTTGCTGAAATATTCTTGCCAAGCCCTTGAGCCAACAATCTCACACCTAATGACCCTCTCCCCAACACCCTTGAGTCATTTAGAGAATTTTTTGTTTGTTTTGATTCATTTAAAGAACAACCAGCACCTGATTTCCACAGACGGAGAGCCTTTGGGAAAAAACACCACCCCATCAATTATGGTTTATTTTTTCAAAATGCTGCCTGTTATCCCCCCGTCTAGAGGGGCCCATTTCATACTGTGAGTGGTGCTGTGAGTCATACCAGGCTTGTCACCCACGAGGTGTTCTTCGGAGCCCCTGGGTGTTGTCCCTGTTGCCTGCTCCTGAGTCCCCTTTGCCTGTCCCAGGGCGATGTCGGCGCGGCGCGCGCTGAAGGCCGTGCTGGTGGATCTCAATGGCACCCTCCACATCGAGGACTCGGCCGTGCCAGGTGCACAGGAGGCCCTCAAAAGGCAAGTTTCCTTCGTTTTTAGGTTTCCTCTGGGAGGTTGTGTCGGTGCTGTTTGCACAAAGGGGTTGGGTGAGCGGGCCTGGGGCAAACGCGCTGCCAAATCCTTTAAACTGCATTAATGCCAGGAGGACTCAGCAGAGGGTGGAGATGTTGGTGTCACCTGAGTTCTGCTGCTTTCCTCAGTGCCTCTTTCTGTGTTTTCTAACCCTCTTCTGGACATAAAACCACCAATATTCAAAGTGTCTCCACTGGTTCATGTGTGAGACAGCTGAAGTTGAGTTTGGGTGAATTACCTCAAAATCAATTCAGCTGAGCTGGTCCTCTGGTCATTGTTTAACTACAGAAACCTGATTGTATGTCTGAGCTTTTGGATCTGTGCTGAGATAAAATGGGAAAAGCTTGGTCTAGTGGGCAAGACAACTTCTGCAGAGTTCTCATTAAATTCAGACAAAGCTTTTCTTTGTTATTTCTGTTTTTGAAGTTTCTTTCTGCTAGGAAAACAACTTTTTTTTTTTTTTTAAGTTTGAGAAGCATTTGGTAATACAGTCTATCTTTTGTAGGAACTTCAGCACATTAATAAACAGGGCAGTTAATGTTTTCTCATATGGTGAAAGGGTACCTAAAGAGACCAAGGCACAGCAAAGTGATTTATTCCAACCAAGTCAGTGGTGAAATAGGACACACAACCCCAGGAATATTTGTAGTGTTTTCCTGCAGAAGATATCTTGCAATGGATGAGGAAAAATCCCAAAGTGATAGATGATATTGTGGTGTGAATGAAGGAGGACACCTTGAGATTCTGGGACACTGGAGATTAATCAGGATATAGGAGCAGAACTGAACTCTCTACTGGAGCTGTGTGGGCTGCTAAGGGTTTTATACTGCTGGACTGTTGCTCAGAGGAAAAGTTCACAGGGGGATTAGGAGGCTGCATTTTCCACAGGTAATGCTGTGGAAATGATTATATCCTAAAGATGTAAAATTGCAAGGAAATAAAAACTCCCAAAACATTGGGTTCTCACTCATTGCCCTTCCACTCACTGCAGCATGTTTCCTACTGCAGGGAGGGCTTGTGCCAAGTGAGAGTCAACATTCTTGAAAATCCATATAATATCTGTGTGTTGTCACAGGTGTGGAGAGCAGATGTCAAAGAACAGCCAGGTCTTTTAGCTCAGAGGTTTGAAAAAAATTATTATCCCATGCTCTTTACTGCCAATCCATGTCTCTGTCCTTCCTGAAAAGAAGCTGGAATGGTTGGCATGCAGCTTGCTTAGGGAACAAATGGAGAGATGCCTATTTTAGGGTTACTACATCCATAGATCCTTATTGAGGTCCATAGGGAAAAAGCATATTAATTTTTATTTTATTATCAACCAGGGCACTTTTTTTACCAGCTCATACCTGTGGATGGTCAGTGTAAAACAAGACATGAACAGGAGAAGGAAGTGGCAGGTGCAAGCAAGTCTCCAACTTCATTCTGGTGTTCTCCACAAAGTCCTGATGCCAGTGTTTGTTCCTATAGCAACAGAGAAAGTGATGGTGGGGGAATAATTAAAGGAAATGCTGTTGAAACTTAAAATTATTTGGTTGTTTGGTAGCATTTTCTGTCAGCACAGGGCAATAACGTGGTTTTATGTGATACTGGTGTTCCTCAGGAAAGGGGGAAATGGCTGCAGAAGCTGATATAAAACCACCACCAAGGTAACACAGGCTCCTGGAGCATCCTGAACGAGCCACAGCTGCTGGGAAGCTCACCCAGCAGTGGAGTTCAATATATTAATTCAGCAACAAGCTTCTTTTGTTTGCTTATTTTGATCCAGAAGGCAAGGCTGGCCTTATTTATTGTGCAGTTTGAATAAAAACGCTTTTCAAATTATTTATTGTAGATGTGCTTGCTGCTGCTGTGAGGAGGGAGTTGGAATCACTGTTTTCTTCAGGAATTTTCGTGGTAGATGGAGGAGAGGAGGGAAGGATGACTTGTCTTGGTCTGGCAGGCATCATTCTAGCTGTCTATTCCACATCCCAGAAGTTTTTGTGTGGTGCCAGTGTTTTGTGTGGTCACCTGCAGCCTTTGGGTCAGTTTTTAGCCCCAGAGAGAAGCACAGATGAGAGAACAGGAGGAGCCTGTGTGCAGTTTCCCCCTGTGTCCCCCCAGGCTGCGCAGTGCCCCGGTGACCGTCCGGTTTGTGACCAACACCACCAAGGAGAGCAAGAGGGACCTGCTGGAGAGGCTGACGGGGCTGGGCTTCGACATCGCGGAGCACGAGATCTTCACCTCCCTGACAGCAGCCAGGAACCTCCTGGAGCAGCAGCAGGTGCGGCCCCTGCTCCTGGTGGACGATAAGGCCCTGCCTGATTTCACAGGTGAGGTGCTCAGGAAACAACTAATTAGTGAAAAACAGCTAATGAACAGCTGAGGAAATGCTGTGCTCTGGGTCACAGAGCGCCAGCTGTAGTGGAGCCTGAAATGTGGAATTCTGCAGAGTCATAGAGGCCTTTCCTTCATTTTAAATCAAACATCACACAGCCTGAAGGTATATCTTCCTGAGAAGCAGTGGAAATGGCAGCCAAGGCCTTCAAATAGTCAGGAATTCAGGTAAAACTCAATACTTTCCATTGATTTCCAGTGTACAAAATGACGTAATAGTTATCACCAGGTCACTGGAGCATTACAGACCTACCAGTGCTTATTTTTTTTTTATAGCAAAGATGTGTCAATTTGTGCAATTCCCGACTTCCAACAGAAGTTTTACTCATAAAGAGCTGAAAAACCAGTGTGTAGGCACACACAGCAGGCTGTTTCTCTCTTAACAGATTATTATTAAATGCAAAATCTCCAGGCTGTTGCTGTTGCTTATCTTATATTGAACATTTAGATCCACAAACTTGGATACCTTCACTGGTGACAGAAGGTGCCCTGACTCCTCTAAATTGTCATCTTTAAAGGCCTGGTTAAAACCTGCTTTGCTTTCAGATGCTCCCATTTTCTTCCCTCAGCATTAAGGGGAGTAGAAGATGTGTTCTCACTTGGATATGAAGAGTAGTAAAGATACCCACATTTTTAACACACTCAGAGTTGAAAACTGTGTATAATTTACTCAAAATTTTTTATTTAAAGTCAAGGCAGCAGCAGTATGTATGGCTTGCCACTCATCCCTGCCCCTTGCCTTACAAATGGAAATCTTCTGGCTGCATAATTTAAGTAGGTTCTAACCTTGCTGGGATCTAGGAATTTCCTGGTAAATTTTGTTGCCATAGTCCGGTCAGAAATCTTCAGAGGTCAGTTCAGGAGAAAAGCCTCTGTGAGAGCAGTGAAACCTGGTAGTCTGTTATACAAACATCATATCCAGTGAAATGTGCCCCCAGCCACATTCTGTATTTGTACTCCCAGAAAGGGTTTCCTGGGTGAGAAACAGCAGAGGCAGCAGCTCATTCACTGAGAACAATTAAGTTAGCTTAATCTCTATGGTTTTGGGACCTTTTCATCAGTTTTGCAGGGGCTGCAAAGCGATGTTACAGACAGAGGTATCATGGGGGCACATCGGTGCATTGTCTGTATTGCTTGGGTCTGGAGTGGGTTGTTTGGGTTGTTTTTGCTATGAGGGGCTTGGCTCACATTTCCTCAGTGCTGCTCTTGGAACATTAAAGTACAGTGGAGAGTGCTTTAAAGTCCTGTTAATGGCTGCTATTGAGCTGTTCTTGCCTAATCTCTCTATTATTGGTCAGGGATGGATGAGTGGAATCCTTTCCTGGTTGAAGGACTTGGATGCTTCTGGGTGGACACAAATCCACTGTGGCATCTTTGAGTCAGCTGAGGGATGTGCAGCAGGAGACCTCAGCCAGCAGAGCCAGCCAGGAGCTCTGGGTGTCCTGGTGAAGGTGCAGAGGTGTGTTTGAAGGTGGAACAGAATCCCCAGTGAGTGCAGGATGCAGCTGATAATGTGTCGTTAATAAAACCCTCCTGTTGGTGCTACTCTGCTTCCACTGCTGGTTCTGAGCTGTTCCCAAGGGCACTAATCCACACTGTGAAAAGACCTTCCAGAAATGCCCAAATTAATCTAGGGTAACAGATTCTGGGCCATGCTGCAGTATCATCTTTATTGTTGGAATCAGACTGATGCGTGGAACAACAGAGTTTCCTGTGACTAGGGGGAATAGAAAAGCTGGGTGGCATTCACTGGAATTCTGCTTTCCTGTCTTACAAAACACGTAAATATTTGTGGAGAGGGATTCTGAGGTGGGAAGCAGTCATTCAGAAAAATGAAAAGAGGGATTTTTGTGTCCTGCTGCATTTCAGTGGGAGCAGTGACAGAATCATCCCACAGCTCCTATTAAGACTGTCCAGGTCCAGAGCCCTGTTCACACTGGAGGATGGAACAGTCTGGATAGGACAGAAGCTTCTCCACAGATGCTTTCTTAATCTGTAAAAGACATGAAAGCAGTCTCTGTGATATATCTGTGTCGGAAAATGCTCTTTTTTGCCTTAAACTGACTAAATGCACTTTGCTGACTGTGTGGTGCCAAGTGTGAATTAAATCCTGTTTGCTCAGAGTCTTGTTCTGGTTTCCCAGGGATTGGCACGGATAACCCCAATGCAGTGGTGGTGGGACTGGCTCCTGAGCACTTCCACTACGAGATGATGAACAGAGCCTTTTGGTAAGGCAGCCTCTGTGGGGGATTGAGTGGGGGCTGGCTTGTGCTGGGCTCTCCTCTCTTTCTGAGAAGGAAAGGGCGGTAGGAATGGGACACATTACACAGTGTGACACTAATCTTGATTGGATTTGGGTTCTTCACCGTGAACTTCAGGCAGTCTGAACCTCATTTTTACAGCTTTCAGTCTAAGTACACTGCAGAAGTACAGTCACAGCTGTCACTGAGGGGAAAAAATTAGCAGTGCATCAAGGGGAAATACACAAAAGCAGGGGTGTGGGGAAGCATTCTCAAAATCACAGAATTGTTTGGGTTGGAAATGCCCTCCAAGACCATGGAGTCCAAGCTGGATCCCCACCTTGTCGCCAGCCCGGAGCACTTGAGTGCCACATCCAGGTGTTCCTTGAACACCTCCAGGGATGGAGACTCTAACAGGTCCCTGGGCACCCCCTTGCAGTGCCTGACCATCCTTGCCATGGAGAAATTCCTCCTCATGTCCAGCCTGAACTTTCCCTGGCACAGCTTGAGGCTGTTTCCTCTTCTCCAAGAGGAGAGGCAGATTCTGTGTTCAAAACCCAGCCTTCAGAGCCTGAGTGCTATAGGGAAGGAAGTCCAGTATTTAGGGTGGATTTTTCCTTACCCACCTAATGCAGGATGTCTGTCAATATCTTCTGAGACATCTTCTGTTGAGGAGTGGCCAGTACAGCCTGTTGGACCAGGTGGGCTATGGAGCTGATCTCTAGTGTTTTATTTCTAAAGCTTTTTTTGTCTCTACACTAAAGGGTGAATCAGATAAATTCCATCTGTGACCATCCATGAGCCAGGCTACAACAATGTGTGCAGAGCCATGTGTCCTTCTCTCTGGTTCTGGCTCGACTCCACACTCTTGATTTTAACTTGAAAAGCCTTCACTGACTGTGAGCCTGTTGCTGAGTGTAGCCCTGGTGATGTGTGTGATGAGTCTTTCCTCCTCTCTGCACACAGGATGTAGCTACCACACAGTTTTGCACCTTGAAATCTGATGAAAACCCTGATATCAAACACCTTAATCTGTCTTTACACCCATAACATTCAAAGAGGGAGTATAAATTACTGCCCACCAGTGTCTTGGGGAGTTTTCTTGGAGTAGGAGGCCACTGCTGTCCTCATCTGCTGCCAATTCTGTGCCATAGCAACAGGTGTTGACCCAAACTGACCCTGTCTGCCTTGTTAGTGCACCTTGCCAAAGGCATTGATTTTGGAGTTTTGCTTTGGGTCATGAGTGGATTCTTAATTTCACAACTGCATGTGCTTAACCTATTGAATATCCCAGTGTTTACATCATTTTATTGACTGGTATTTCTGTCCTGAATATATTAGTTGGTGAATAATATCCATTGTTTGCTTCATGCTGAAGACCAGGACACTTAAAAAAACCCAGGATAAGCTCTGTCTGACCTGTAACACCTCACTGATTTGTTCTGGGTGTTACCCTCAGTCCTCTGTAAGGGATAAACTTTTGCTGGTGTTGGTTCTGTTAGGCCTGATGGAAATACTGACCACTGGCACATTCTCTTCTTATCACCCTATTCCTCAAGCCTCACCCTATTTCTTCTCCTTTATTATTTGATAATTAAGTCACTTGAGATTTGCCTTGAAAATGGAGTTGCATCGGGATTGCAGAACTTTGAGGTGAATCTGATTAAATGCAGGTATCTGTAGTGCAGGTTCCTGTGTCTGTGCTGGTGATCTGGGCTCTGGAGGGATAAGGGAGGCACTTTACAGCATTTTTTACCCAATAGTGCTTAAAATAGGACAGTTGAACTGTGCCCTAGGAGTGCCTTTTCCTCTGCACTGACTGTGAGGAGCCCAGGCTGACTAATTACCTGGTAGGCAAGTATTCCATTGACACCCAACATTAACTTGGGTAAATCTAACCCAACATGAGTCCCAAAATGAGATACACAGAGTCTGGCCATTCTCCAGGCACCACTTGAAATGGCTGAGACTAAATTTCTCCTTCTGTATGTGCGGGATTTTGATGCCACTTTTAAAAGAATTCTCTCAGGTGAGATCTCTCCTGCAAACTGCTGAACATAGTGGTTGTGGTGATGCTGTCAGATTAATTTTTTCTGTGTCCTAGAGGCATCCTCCCATCATGAACATGTCTGGCTGCTCACAGAAGCACAACCCAGCTCTCTTCTTTTTCAGCTTGCTTTGGAATGCATTCATTCAGCAGTAGTATTTTGTGATAATTAAGTGAAATGAAGTGTCTTTTATGTCCTGCTCAGAGCTTCCAGGCTGCTCTGCAGACATCCTCCAGGGAGAATCCAGCTCACCTCAGCCAGCCTCTTACAACAGGGGCAAAACTTTGTTTCTTTTCTTAGAGGCTTTGGTTTGGTTTGGTTCGATTTTGTTAACTAGGGGTTAAAGAGGAAATGAATCCTTCTTTCTGCTCTGAGGGTAACAGCCAGTGTTTTATACTGTTGTGATAAAGATTGGAATGACCTGCATTACCTGGAGAAAGTGTAAAATCAAAGGGAAAAGCTTTGGGCAGCCCAGATACTGTCTGCAGGGCTCTTGTTGGGAGGGGAGGACTGCAATAATATTGCTGTGCTTGGTGGACCAGGAGCTTTCCTCTAGAGCAGCAGCTACACAGCTTCCCTTTGCTGCAGGACAGGGGGATGCTGTGTCTGCTGTAAGGAAAATCTGCAGGGCACATAACAGAAATGTGAGAATCAGAGATGAGGTGCAGGTTCTGTGGAAGCGAGCCCGCCCAAACTCCCACAATCAGCTGGGGAATTCAGAGGGACCTGAATGCATCAAATGGCTTTGGGGGGCTTTTTATTTTACCTGTTACTGCAATTCCTTCAATGCTAAAATACAAAGTTAAGGTCAAATGATTCATCCTCTACCTGTAAGAAATTGTTTCCTTTGAGGGTGGGCAGGCCCTGGCACAGGGTGCCCAGAGCAGCTGTGGCTGCCCCTGGATCCCTGGCAGTGCCCAAGGCCAGGCTGGACGGGGCTTGGAGCAGCCTGGGATAGTGGAAGGTGTCCCTGCCCATGGCAGGGGGAAAAATGGATTGAGCTTTAAGTTCACTTCCAACCCAAACCATTCTGGGATTCTGTGAGGCCTTCAGCTGTAAATATAATTCCTTTAACATAGTTTTTGTACTCTGTTCTTCATTCATTCTGCAGGTTGATTTTGGATGGGGCGCCGCTCATTGCGATCCATAAAGCCAGGTATTTCAAGAAGAAGGACGGGCTGTGTCTGGGACCTGGACCCTTTGTGACAGGGCTGGAGTATGCAACAGACACCAAAGCCACCGTGGTGGGGAAGCCAGAGAAGACCTTCTTCCTGGAGGCTCTGCGAGGCACTGGCTGTGCCCCCGAGGAGGCCGTCATGATCGGAGATGTACGTGGGCACAAACCCCTCCTCCCCTGCCTGGCGGTGCAGGGCCTGCAAAGCGGGGTTCCAAAGGGTGGGACTGACTGAGAGAAAACAGAGCTAGGGAAGGGTCTGGAGCACTAGGAGGGGCTGAGGAGGCTCAGCCTGGAGCAAAGGAGGCTCAGGGGGGACCTTCTGGGTCTGCACAACTCCCTGACAGGCGGGGGCAGCTGAGGGGGGATTGGGTTCTGCCCTCAGGGAACAAGGGATAGCAGGAGAGGAAACAGCCTCAAGCTGTGCAGGGTAGGTTTACATGGGATATTAGAGAAAAATTCTTAATGAAATAGTATTTTTGATCACTGGCACAACTGCCCAGGGCAGTGTTGGAGTCCCCATCCCTGGAGGGATTTCAAAGCTGTGTGGATGTGGCACTTGGGGACAGGGGTCAGTGGTGGCCTAGGCAGTGCTGGGGGAATGGTTGGACTCCATGATCTTAGAGAGGCTTTCCAACCTAAGCGATTCCATGAAAGTTCACAGGATTTAGTGTGTAATCCATGGGGTTAGCTCTCTTCAGTCACTATTTGATCAGGCAGAGAGCACATAGGAAACCACTCCTGTGACAGTGTGACCGATGGGTAGCTGAAAGATCTCTCTGGTGCTGCTTTTAAGTGATGTGCAAAGCAGAAAAGTTATGGAAGTGTCTGTGCCCGCTAACCCACTGCTCTCCTGCTGTGTCCCAGGACTGCAGGGATGATGTTGGTGGTGCCCAGCAGGCAGGCATGCGTGGGATTTTGGTAAGGACGGGTAAGTACTCCATGGATCAGGAGACAGTGGTGCCTTCAGTGATCTCACTGTGTGCCCAAAAGTGAAGGTACACTCTGAGCCCTGGGGCCAGCCCTGGTGCTGTGTGCCAGCCCTCCTTCCACATCCCTGCTGGGGTGATGCAGAGGCAGCCTGTCAAGCAGGACATTGTGACAACAGGGATAGAGCACAGCACAGACTCCAGCTGTTGGCAGGGTGACCAAAGTTGTAGCTGGGGACAGCTGCTCTTGTAGGTGTGAATTTTTGCTCTGACTCAAAAATCCTGAGCAGTAATCACAGAACAGAGAGAACTGTTACTGTCACACTTCAGATTGCCAAAATCAGTCCCAGCAATGTAACCTCTGATTGTACAGGAGCTCTGGTGACATTCCTCAGTAACTACACTGGTCATTATAAATGTAATTTTGCTTTACCTAAGAGTGGAACCTGGAGGTATTGGCAGGTATTGGCAGTGTTGCTGATGGCCCTGTGGACTGGGTAAGGTCTCTTTGAGGTGGTAGCTGCTCATGCTCTTGCAGCTGTGGTATGCTGAAAATGAAGGGAAGTAATCCTGCTCTTCCTCAGAATAATCTTTGGAGAGGCACTCTTCATCAGGAACTGTAGTGATAGAACAGGGAGTATTTGGTTCAAAATCAAAGATGGGAAATTCAGGTTAGAGATTTTAGGAAGAAATTCTTTCTGTGAGGGTGGGCAGGCCCTGGCACAGGGTGCCCAGAGGAGCTCTGGCTGTCCCTGGATCCCTGGCAGTGCCCAAGGCCAGGCTGGATGGGGCTTGGAGCAGCCTGGGACAGTGGAAGCTGTCCCTGCCCATGGCAGGGGGTAACTGGATGAGCTTTAGGGTCTCTTCCAACCCAAACCATTCTGGGATTCTATGATTCCAGGTATAAGTGAAAATAACATCATTTTAAGAACCCACAATGCAGACATTTGCCAGTACAGCAAACCAGTGCAAGTAACACTAGCTTTGATCCAGAGCTGCCCCTGAAGGAGCCTCCAGCAGGGCTCAGGGTTTGTTTAGGGAAGCCTT
The DNA here is from genome assembly GCA_020086605.1 of Lanius collurio. Lineage (NCBI taxonomy): Eukaryota > Metazoa > Chordata > Aves > Passeriformes > Laniidae > Lanius > Lanius collurio. The sequence goes on along the minus strand of JACBWW010000008.1, from coordinate 35,199,257 downwards.
GTAGGATGTTTGTTGCAGGAGAAGCCCAGATGGGCATTTTCCTGGTTGGTACTGCTGTAACAAGGCTGTAAATTTTAGGGGGGGGAAATGGTACTCAGAGGAGTTTGGTAAAGGGATCTTTGTGTAAATCCGTTCCAGGTAAATACCGTCCAGCAGATGAAGACAAAATCAACCCAGCTCCCTACTTAACCTGTGAGAATTTCCCAGAGGCAGTGGAACATATCCTGAAGCGGATGCTGTGAGAAAGGGAACAGCCAGCTTGAAGAAGCATCTGTTTCACACCATTTCCTTCATTCTTGCTTCAAAAATTAAGGTCCCAAGATCAATGCATGCACGGCATCCATCAGAAACCTGCCTGGGCTGTGAGTGGCACAGGATCCGTAGGGGCCTGGCACAGTCACACACACAGTATGGCAGTGTTTTTCTTAATTTTCACTTTTCAGACATACCTGGTGAAAAGCCCTGTCTGGGAAGTGTCACCTTCTGCAGAACCAGTTAAACTGAAAACATGCACTGAAAACATTCAAGTAAATAAAACTCAAACACCAAGAGAGCCTCAGTGGGCCTGTAGTGATTTCACTGAGAATGGCTCTGCTCTGCTCTGCCTTAAAGGTAGAGATTAAGCACTTTTAGAAGTGACTCTTAAATGGAAATACCACCATTGCTCAAGGATAACTACTGTGGTTGTCTTTCATTAGAGCAGATCCTGTTATTCGCTTTTCAAATTCTACATAAAATTAAAAACTGTCAGCATTTTACAGATGTTTTAATTAGATGCTGTTATTAAAAAGAATGATACAGAAACAAAACTCTGGTATTAAATGCCTTAGAGACTGTGACTTTTTAAAATTAGGCTTCAGCAGGGTCCTATTAATGCTACAGTTGCAAAATTTCACTGTTGTTGGGGATTTTTTTTGTTTCTTTTTAATGTTATGGAAAAAATTCTTCACAAGCCGTGGGGACAGATTCCAGTTTTTACAGTTGGTTAGCAGAGCTTTAAAATGAAATTTAATTCTGTAGCGTGCAATGCTTTTCCTATGCACTACATCCCCCAATATGAACCAACTTTGTAATGATGGTAAATGGCTTTTCTGGTCCATTTGCAAACTGTAATAATCAAAGTCCTTTACAGTTGTTTTACAGTGCTCCTGTGTGTTAAATTATTAGGTTGTAATTATGCATTACTGGAGTATTAACCTTATTGAAAATACAGTTTTGTGTTAATGAGCCATGCTCGTTCCTGTTAAACAAAACCACGGTGATGAATGAATTCCTTGCATGTGACAGTGTCTCTGCAGCCTCACTTGGTGGGTGGTTACTACATCCAGATTCAGTCTCTGTCAGGAACACAATGGGAGGATGGAGGAGATTTTGCAGTAGAAACACAAGAATAAATCACAGAATCATTTAGGCTGGAAAAGTTGCCTAAGATCATGGAGTCCAACCACTCCCTCAGCACTGCCAAGGCCACCACTGACCCATTTCCCCAGGTGCCACATCCACACAGCTTTTAAATCCTTCCACCACTGCCCTGGGCAGCTGTGCCAGGGATGGACAACCTTTTCCAGGAAGAAATAATTCCAAATACCCAAGCTGAACCTCCTCTGGTGCAACTTGAGGTTGTTTCCTCTTATCATGCCACGTTCTGCCTGGGAGAAGAGACCTCTGAGGAACAGAAGCCATCTTTACATGGTGTCTCTGAGCCCTTGTACTGTCAGCTTCAGTTTTGCATAAACTCACACATCTGGTTTTTGTACCAGCAGTTCTGAACCTGCTGGTTTCTGCTTGGAAGGATGTAAGGGAGGTCAGTGGCCTGGGGTCAGACTCAGGTGCAGGAGGTGGGACAAGTATCAGCAAATTCCTGTGGAGACACTTCCCTTGGAGACTTCCACTGATGTGTGACTGATGCTGGAACTAAAAAGGACCTTCAGTGCCCAGGCTCTGCTCCAGGGCCCAGCAGTGGCACCAGAGGAACAGGCAAGGACTGATCCCAGCAATTCCCCTGCACACAAGGCAGAACTGCTGCCCTGGGCAGTACCTCAGCCCTGAACCCAGGCAGAGAAGATGTGGAGTCTCCTCCCTGGGGATATTCCAGAGCCCTCTGGACACAGTCCTGTGCCCTGTGCTCTGGGATGGCCCTGCTGGAACAGGGAGGTGACACCAGATGTGATCCCCTGTGGGCCCTTCCAGCCTGACCCATTCTGGCATTCTATTTTATGGCTGGCTGCAAACCTGTGGGTTTCTAGTGGCAAACCACTAAGTTTCTACTTAATTACCCTAAATCTCCTGATTTTCTGCAGTTTTTCGCTAATTCCTTTTTTCCCCACCTTGGAAATACTGCAAACTAACAGGAAAATAACACACTTAAAGGCTTTGAACTCAACTGAAAACAGTGACAAACCAGCCAAATTTTCATGTCCCTGCTAAGGTCCTGAATTTCACTGAAAACTCCTATTTTGTATTTCATTAAGAAGGGTGCAGGTCTCTGCTGGTAAAGCTATGCTGACTGTGATGCTGTAGTGAGTGTCAGAAATGAAGAATTACAATCTGCTTTTAAACTTTGCTCCAGTTCTACTCAAAATCTGTCATGAATAAAGACTGAGAAGCAATCAATCTTTTAAGTCTTTATAGATAAAATTAAGGCTGGAGGCTTTGTTGCATAGGAGCTGCCATCACATTAATTCCAAGAAGAACATTTTTTGAATGGTCAGTAATAAAGAATAACCACCATCCTTTCACCCACCCTTGAATTTTGAAAGTAAAGATTTCCCTCTGACACTTGTCACTGTATTTTGTTCCTTGAAACAACAGCACTTCCTTCCCCATCACCATTTGATCCTTTGGAAGCCACTCTGGATAGCAAAAGGCTTGGAGGTTTTCAGTTTTGGGGTTGTTTTTTTCTGTCAGACTGACTCAAATTCTCTCTGCCATGCCATGTACTTCTGGCTTAGATTCTTTGCTGATGGCTTGGTGTGGGTGATCACATCCAGGAAATCGGCTGTTGTGATTGTATCCAGTTGGATCATGGGCAAGTTACTGCTACCTAAAGAGAAGAGAATTAATAAACACTGTTACTATTACCAAAATGCATTCTTTTATGTCCCTGCCTAATCCAACACTTTAATACAGGAAAACAACAGAATAAATGTAGTGAGATAAATTAAAAATTGTATTTATGCTGGGAGCACAGATAATGACAGCTTTAAAAGAAGCCCCGATTTTTAGTAATTTAGAGGGTTAGAAACTGTGCAGTTTAAGACTTTTCCAGGCAGATATCAGAGCTCCACCTGCTGGAGTTAAAATGTTCGTTCCCAGAGTTACAACAGGCAATCAGCATTTCCCAGGCCGGATTCTCTGCTCAGAGCTGAGGTACCTGGCTGATGATTTTCAAGAGCATCAAAGATTTTCCTCACTGGTCTCATGGCCGCCTCCTTGCACACGAGTTTTATGTCTGAGCCAGAGTATCCATTCGTTTCCTGTGACAGAATCAGAATGATACATTACAACTCACAAATCAATCAGATTGGAATGTAATTTACAAGTATATTGTATATGTATTTATATATATATTTGTGAAGTCTATTGTTGTCAGAAATACACATTTATATACACAGACACACACACACAAATCTATTTTTTTGTGTATCCTCCCCTCAAAATGATGTAACTCATTATTCTTTTGAAGCCTACAATACATTGTAAGACCAAGGAAAATACTGGATATTTTCTTTCTAAATGTCAGTTTTCTGTTGGTCAAATAAAGACTTTCTGCAGGTCAAGACTTTCTGAGTCCATCCTCAACTTCCTTGTTAATGAAATAACTGTATTTCCTTATTAACACTTATGAATCTAGAAATGAGCAGTATTGTCTCTGTAAACAGATGTGAAAAATTTCAGGTGGGTAAACTAAAATATTTAGGGACTGAGGCCTTGAGCAACCTGGGCTAATTGAAGGTGTTCCTGCTTACACCTGGGGGTTGGAACAAGATGATTTTTGAAGTCCCTTGCAACCCAAACCATTACAGGATTCTGTTTCCAAAGAATTCAGGATGTGATAAAGTGCTAAATGAAGGAAGCCTGGGTATCTAGTGAACCTCTTCACTGTCGGATGCTCTTCTCTGCTGCAGCAGTGGAGCTGTGGCAAGCCTTCCCTACACAATTAACTGTTCATTACCCTGACGAATTAGAGTGCTCCCAGCTTGGTGAGGACAGTGATAAAATCTGCTGTTGCCGGGAGTCTCCCTGTATTTAAGGCTGAAAAGCTGGGCCAGCAGAGAGGACCAGGACACACCATTTTGCAAGCAGAGCAGTGTGAAGCTGGCGATTTCCACCATGCAATGCTCAGCCCCATGTCCCAGCAGCGTCCCTCTGGCTGGAGCCTCGGGTGAGCTGAGATGCTTGCCCAGCTGTGCGTGTGGCAGTGGCTGCACCCCGAGATGCTGTCCCAGCCCTCGGCCAGCGCTGTCCCTGCCGCGGTGCCGCCCACCTGGCTCAGCCGGCGGTAGTCCAGATCCGTCCTCAGCTTCACCCCGCCGCTGTTGCTTAGAGGGGGCAGCCAGTGCTGGATCATCACCCGCCGTGCCTCTTCACTGGGCAGGTCAACCAGAATCCTCTTCTCCAGCCGGCGCAGCATGGCAGAGTCCAGCTCCCTGCAAGCAGAGGAGGAGAGTGTCCCAGCACATCTCGGAGTGGAGACGTGGCCTGGACACCAAGATCCTCGTCTGCAGCTGTGCCAAAAAACAAAAAGGGTTAAATATCCAGTGTATTCCTGTTCAGTGATCTGCTGGCTTGTGACACTGAGGCTAACAAAAATAATCAGAAGCTGCAGTTTCCGTCCCTCACCCTGGTACTCATCTGCAGCATGTCTCATCAGCAACAACCTCTCCCTTTCCCCTCTGCTATTAAGGAGTCACTACAAATTACGTGTCTGGGGCACTCTGAGACTAATTAATTGCTACTTAGCAAGGGATGATCAGTAGGTGTAAAATCCAGACTGAAGGTCTTGGATGTGAGGCCATGTATTATGGCAGAACAGGACACCGAACTGAGACTGCTCCTGCAACACAAATTATAAATAATACAGCCAAAAAGGACATTATCCTTATAAAAAGGATCCTGTGAAGGGTGAACAGGCAAGATAAATGTGTCAGTGAACAAAAACCCTGATTCCATCAATGTCAACATGGGTTATGATGTTTTGTCTAAAAAAGGATAACAAAAAGGTCCTGTACCAATCTTTCTCTACTGGACCCAGTCAGTCACAGACTCCTTATTCCAGTTTAAAACATTATTTAGTCATCATACCTGGCAAGAAACTCTCACCTAGGGGAAAATCAAAGTTTCTTGTGCAGGAAGCACCATTTCCACCTGTGCTGGCTGAGCACAAGGAAACAGGTGCTGGAGGGTTCTATCTGCAACCTGGGACTGCAGACACACTTCGATAAACCTGCCCCTCTCTTTCCCAATTCCCTGGGTGAAATATTTTTCCCAGAAAAGTCAACATCAAAGCAACAGATAGAGTTGCTTGTATGAAACCCCCTTTAGTTTACAGGGAGTTCAAAGCCAGCTCAAGATGGATTTGTAGCACAACACCAGAGCTGAACTTCGGTGTCTTGTCATTTTTTTTAATACCAAGTGCTTTCTATGGCATAGCACATGATAAAAAAACCAAACAAACCAAAATGGGCTCCCAAACCCTCATACAGGTGCCTGCCAGACCTCAGCATGCCTGGCTGTCAGCTCAGTAGGAACAGAAGTGTCCCTCTCCCCAGAAACAATAGCTTGGTTTGGGAGACCTTGTTGCACATGCACTAATCCAAGCAATGAACACAAAAATCAGAAAACCAGGAATCCAGAGGACAACAGGAATGCACTCAGATCCACTCCTGTGCTTTTTAGCAAGGCCTCAGAAGTAAATACCAGAATTTGTTAATCAACAGCTGTTGATATATTGATATTATTATTATTGATATTTTTAGGCAGTTTCAGGTGCTGTCAATGTTAAGTGCAACACCTCTTGCACAGGGTCCCACCCAGAACAGAAAAAAGCCCCACATCAGTTCCCTTTCACCTTCCAATTGTATTTTTCAGCTCAACTACTTAAAATTGCCTTGCTTGGCTGGAGATACTTACTCTGTCTGACAACATTTTGCTGTTATTTACCCATATTAATACCCATATTAACACCATCTGTGTAAAGAGGACAGAAGTTCTCAGGGTTTTGGAGATGCCCACACAGGTACCCTAAAAATCCTTTTCAGAAGAAGGACAATCACAACCAGTCTCTGCAAACAACCTGGAAATCCTCCAAATGATGACATTTCCCATCACTCCTTCTGCTTCAGGTCCCCCCAAGGCCACAGTTTCAAAAGCCCCCTTAGACATGCTCTGTAAGTCTCCAACAGAAGTGTCTGCTCTGCCCAGAGAAGCCCTGCCACCGCTGCTCTGTGGCTGCACCACACCTCGAGTGTCCAACAACAGGTTGCTTGAACAACCTGGTCTAGTGAGAGGTGGCCCTGCCCGTGGCAGGAGAGTGGAACTAGATGTGCTCCCAAGTCCCTGCCAGCCCAAACCATCCCGTGACTCTGTGATTCTGTGACTGCTTATCCAGGTCAGAATGACCTGCTGGCTGAAGAGGGAAATAGAGAAACAATGTTTGTGTTATCTCAAGTGTTTAGGTTGTTTGCTGAGTTGTTTTGTCAGTGATCGAGTGCAAGGTTAAGTGACATTAACCAGAGCAAAATACAAAGCTCTGAGCCAACCTAAATATTCTCTGAAACAATAGCCACTGGGAGTACTGAGAGACGCTCATGAAAAGACAAACAAGGCTCTACAGATCCATAAGATGGATGAATTTTTGTAATTAACATTAGGAGGCATCACAGAATCACAGAATGGTTTGGGTTGGACGGTAAGAATCTTATCTGCCTGCACCAAAACTTCACCCACCCTGAGGGTAAGGATGAGAAGGAAAACAGCACTGCAATGAAAATTGAACTAAATGTGCTGATACATTAAGAAACGTTCACTACATGATTAAAGATCTCTTTATTCCTTCTCTAATGAGACCTTTATTTTATTTAATTACATTCTATCATTTCAACAAGTAATTTGTCAATAGAAACACCTTGCAGATGAGCAGCAGAAAGCAGGGCTAGGCAACAAGCACAGGCTGAAGAGGAAGATCAGTAGCTGCAGTGGGGCTTAGGACCGTGTAAAGAGCTTTGTTTAGGCTTCTTTTCATTCTTCTAAAAGCAGCTTGGTACTAATTTTTTTCCCTGATCAATAAATATCCATGTTAAAGAAATCTCTTGAAATCCAGATTAACAATGAATGTTTGCAAGAGCACAGAGCTGTGCTGCGAAGCCACAACTTAGGTAGCAGTAGGTATTTTGAAATTTTGTTATGAAATATTCCTGTGAAGTCTGGGTCTGACAGTGGGGATAAATGTCACTTTTTATTCATGAAAATAATCAGTAAATACATAGTTGGGATCCTAAAAGAGGTTCAAAACCTGCTGACCTCTCTGGAGACAGATAATCCCAAACTCCTCAAGGCTGGAGAACCCTAAAGATGTGAAAGCACAGGCTTTTCCCTCACACATCTTTCTAAGAATTTGCTCAGCCAGTTCTTAGAGCATTTTATCTGTGGTGGGCACATTTCTGCCAGACACTCTAGTCAGTACACTGATGGGTTAGGTTTGTTTATGAAAGAGCAAAATCCAAGCTGCCCTCAAGATGGAAAGTCCAAAAGGAAGTTCTAAAGTCTCAGATCTAAAACTCAGAAGCAAACACCTCAGCTGCCACCCTGGTCCCAACACAGACTGACAGCTTTGTTTCAGGGCAGGTCCCTCAAAACAGAAACCTTGTCATGGTGCACCAACCTTAAAAAAAGGTGTCATTTTGGATGTTTCAAAGAAGCAATTTTGCAGAAATTAGAACTTCACTATTACAAAATGATCAAAAATCAAATATGTAAAATATTCAAAATTGAAATCTGTGTATTTTACACAACTTCCCAGAAAGCTTACTGATTGTGTAAGGCAGACACAGGATAACGAAACACATGCAGAAATCTCTCTGCATGGATAATTATCTCACAGAACAATTTAAGACACTACAGGAAGGTGCAATGCACTGCTCAGAGCTTCTTCTAAAAGGGCAATGATGTTGCAATAACATAAACATTTACAGTGCATTACTAACAAAGAGACTAATGTATTAATACTGTATTAATTCTCTTTTTACCTTAACTGTCCACACAGAGAGCAGTTATTTTTTCAGCATTTTCTTACACAATTGGAACATAATTAAATTGAACTCAGCGCAGTTCCTATTATGTAGAAATTGTACCAAAATGAGGTGGATTTTGCACTGATTTAAATTCATGAGTTTGTCCAAGACATAAATTCCCCCAAACCAACACACAGACTTTGCTATTATGGCTATAAAAAAGCATCCATGGTGGCTCTGTACTCACATTTTTGGCCCAGGGTAGGGACCAGCCTAACTTGCACATCTAACTTCTACATAAATTCTAGGTGTTCACACAGCCATTCTCTCAGTTAAAAAGCCTTGAAGCCCTGGACAAGACAAGCTAGGCTTACCTGCCACATGGGACTGATTGAAAACACTCCCTTTGAGCCTCCATTCTCAGGCAAAAACTTTACTTCTGTTGTTTAATTCTACCTGCCTGTTCCCTGGACAATTTTAGCCAGGCCTGCCAAAGAGGGTATCAGCTGACAAGAGGAATAAAACATTACCACAGACTTTGTGAGAAAACATTTGTTGATATGCACAAATGTGTATTTGTATGTTCAAAATAATATATGCTCTAGGATTTAAGACTTTTTTATAAGTGCTTAAAAAGGAAGCAGCTGTGGTTACACACCCAGTGGCATTCAGACTCAGACACTCCCAACAGCCTGCTGCTCACAACCCAAAGCCCTCCAGTCACACAGAGAGGCTTTTCCAACATTTGTCCCCATGGTAACTTTGTAAGATCCAGCCAAAAATCACTGATCTTGAAAAACAATCCATGAATGGAGCCTGTGGTTCTGTGGGTGTAGAGCCTTCTCTGACTCCCAGCTGGGTTTGGGTGGGTGCCCTGCTCTGTGGCCATCACACTGCAGAGCTGGGCAAGTGTCATCTCACTAAACAAAGCACCTTTAAGTCAAATTTCAAGTTTTGCAACTTGGAATGCTGCTGAACTGCTGCTCACACAAGGTCATTACTGGGAACACCTCCCACTGGGCTCCAGCAAACAACTCCTAGACCATGGCTTGAAGTTCCCTGGAAACAGGACTGCTCTCTTCTCCTTTTCTGACTCCAAGCTTGTGAGAGAGGAATAGACACACTTGGGTCCATGTGCCTTTAGGGACAGAGGTATCCAGAAAGATCTCAGTGCTATGAGGATCAGCAACTCCTCTCCTGAGCATCTACAGCTGTTACACTACAAATGTTGCTTCCCTTCATCATCCTCTCCAGCTTGCCTTGTTCCCAATACATGTCCTGCCCAGTTTGAGAACCAACATGATGAAATTCCCCAGTTCCAATCTTAATTTCTTTTTTCTTCAATACTGAAGAATTTATTAAAGAAACTGAAGATTTTCATCCCTCAACTTCTCAAAGTCACTTTTGATAGCAGTAAAATCCAACACTCCTATTTATGGAGTATCCTTCTAAGCACCAGATGTTTTAAGCACCTTACATTTCCAGGCTGAAAACCCTTCTTAGCTTAAACATAGTAAATAACTTGCCTGTAAAGTAAAATACTCCATTTTAAATATTAGCAGCTGGTACAACCAGCATATGTTGACTTTATTATGGATTATTCTCATGTGACACAAATAGCAAGAATTGAAGAGTTTAAAAGTAAAAGCTCAAAATTAATCTTTAAATGCTTTAAGCAAATATCAAGGCTTTTTCTGCAGAAGTCTAAATAAAATCTTTATCTGTGCTTAGAAGCTCATGAAAATGTATTCAAAATGTACTCTCTGGATCTCTTACCATGGCAGATTGGAAGCTGCTAAAACAAATACAAGATCATCAGATTGGGCCAAGCCATCCATCTGCACCAGCAATTCTGTTTTCATCCGCCGACTTCCTTCATGTTCACCACTACCAAGATTCAGAGAAATACTATTTGCTCAGTGCATTAAAGTAATCATCTTTATTTATACAGTGTCATTCACAGCAACTGAGCCCTTGTCACAGTTTTGCCCCAGTTCAAAGCATGATTAAGTTCCATTAGCTAAAATCTAAGCATTAAAATCAAGCTTTCTAATGATTACTTAAACTCTTTTCTGTGCATTAAAGTGAGGAGAATTCATTATCACTGGATCCAATGAAAAGATTTATTTTTATTTTCTTCTTCATGTTAATCTCTATGCAAGACCACCATTTACTGGAAAAGAGCTAAGGCTCCAATTGATTGATTAATTGATTGATCTATAGCAGGGAATTTTTAAAATTTGATAGCTGCCATTAAATAACTTGTACACCTACCTCTTCAGGGTAGCATTTTTCTGTGAGTGAATGTGAAGTGGCCACAAGAAGATAAACCTACTACTGAATTCAACATTTTGCAAAATGTTCTACCAAAAGAAAACAGAAAAATATGCCATACTGATATAAATTTAGAAATGGGGCAGAGATGACGCAGAAAGGATCCTTCTTCAAGAAAGGAGAACTTAAGCAAAGTGCTAAGAATTCTGGCCCTGATACAGATAATCTGTTTTGCAGAAAACCAGCTGGAACTCTTGGTTCCAGATGTGAAGCTCTTGCAAATTCCTGGATCAAACCCAGGCAAAACATCAGGACCTTAGATGGTAAGGGGCAAAGTTTGGGTTTAATGACTTATTTCTGCAAAAGCATTCAAACATCAATGCCAAGTCAGTATTTAATGAGTACATGTAAAAATAAGTACAACATCTAGGATAAAAATCCTTACTAGAATATATAACCCAGTAATGTTAATGAGAGATTTTAAAAGTACACATGAAGGACAAATTTGGCTCATTATTTGCATCTATTAGGTGAGAATGACTACAAGTAGTATCTTTACAATAGGGCATATTCTATTTATAAGCAGTAAGCATATAATATAAACATACAATACAATATAAATAAAGTGATCGTGTAATTCACTGTACCTAAAATCCACTGTAATGGGTTCCTAATGATTATAACAATATTTTTATATTTCTCCTGCTTCTTTCCCATCCCAAACCTTCTAAATGTATTTTTAACTAAAAACTGTCTACAACTTGGATGGAAGTAACAACATCCTCCCATTCCTGCAACGGGAAGTCCTGACAATGCCACCAAAATCTGTCACTAATGAAAATGCCATTCCACTGGGTACACTCCCTATTACTCTGCTATGCCTATGTTCAAAGTGTCATAAAATAAGCTGCTTCTAACTTACCTCTAACAACTCACCTGTTGTTTCCTCTCACCACTGCCTTTACTTCCATTTCAAATCCCTTTAAAGCACAGCACAACTGGTTGTAAACTCCTGCCCTTCCCTCCTTCTTGTTGCCCCTGCATCCCCTTGCTAATCCTCATACAATCAGTCTTGCTTCTGTCTTTTAATCCCCAAAGTGGTCCCTCCAGTTACCCAGGAGTGGTGCCTCTTTGACTCATAACTGACTCCAGCTCATCCAAGAAAATTGTGGAAGGAGCGTGGTACCTGGCAAGCTCAAACAGCACCTGTTGGGAGAGAGGAGTAAATGTGAAAGAGAAACTAACACAAGAAGACACCAAAGGGCATTGGCATGGAAGATAAACTAACAGCACCCACATCCCAAGGGGTATCTGCTGGCAAAAGGCTGAGTAGGCTGAGGGTCCCTGAGTCCTCTCAGATTCTGAGAGGTTTGTAAAGGAGATATAAAGAACACAGCCTTGTAATCCTGTCTTTATGTGTAAATCTTTCTGTCTAAATCCTATCAGAGTCCCCTGAGAATAATGGGATAGAAGAAAATGATCCAACAGAGGATTCAGGGAACTCCTAAATTGTTATTGAGATTAAACATGCTCCATTTGTACATTTTTTTTAAATAAGGATTTGAGGAAAAAAAATTGCAGGTCAGCTGAAGTATAATGGAAGAAAATGGACTGATTCTTTTGATAAGAATCAAACACTCTTTTTTTTTTCCCTGATCAAAACAAACATAAATTGCTTGAACAACCAAGATTTTAAAAAAGGGGACTATTAAGCTGAAGCAAAAAAAGTGGATCTGCTCTTTGGAGAACAAAGTTTCATCTAATTTTCCACAAACATGGAGAGGCCTGTTTTAGGAGTAAGAAGACACTGTCAGATCTTCTTCAGTAAAATGGGGGGGGGGGTTGACTTTTTAGGTAAGTAACACTAACAATATATATTAGTCCAGCACTTTTAAATCTGAATACTTAAAACCCCCAAATTTTAAAAGATAGGTATTATTTTCTCCACTGAGAGCATGATACACAGGGTTTAAATTATGTACCCAGAGTAACAAGTAGACCGTGACCAGTATACAGTTTTACTAGAAATATAATATATAATATATATTGTATAATATACAAAACATATAAAATATATAAAATTACAGAAATACAGTGTAGAACTGAGGAAAACAGGATGAGTGGATATGCCCCCAAATGACCACAAAGCCCACATATCCTTCCCCCAACTTCAGAAAACTCCTTTGCCAGCCTCATGTGATTCTAGGATATAAATTCACACAATACTTTTCTTAGAGTCTCCTCATCCACAGTCTTCATTTTTTGATTCTGCCATTAGTTTAATTAAGGGTAAAATGCTACAAATTCAATATCAATGCAAATGCTGCGGCACGTTCAAAAATCTTTTGGATGGTGGCAGAAACCAGACTGTCCCCACCTACTCCTGCCAGAAAATAAAACTCCAGGAAGCTAGTGAGGACAGATGTCAAGAGGATCAGTAGAAGGAGGCAATGTCAGAAGAAAAATATGCTATTTTAAAGGACAAAGGAGGCAGGACTAGTGAGTGTGCTGCAGTCATTGCCTACATTTCAAGAGAGAGTAACAATGCCTGGAATGCCATCTGCAGAGAACAGTTTGCTGTGGTTGTTTCCAAGAGCTCTGCATTTACCTGAAGTGCAGCTCAAGAGATGAGGGTAAGGCAGGCCAAGGGCTTGTGGATTTCCACTGAGCTGGTGGATGTTATGGAGAAATTCAGATGGGTCAGGATGTTACACCTGAACCTCTGAATTTTTTTGTACCACAGCTGAGGCAAGCACACTTCTTGCTACTGTATATACAAAAATGGATTTACCCATTTACCATCAAACTATACCTTCCTTGAAACAACATTACATCTGCATTTGACTGGAAGATCCTTGTGACTGTGAGTTCTTTTCTCATTTTGTGCCATGAAGAGCAATAGAGAATTTGGGAATCTAAATAACATTTTGTAGGGAGCCTAGGAGCCAACCCCAGCAAAATGGATGTGAAGTGCTCTGAATGGGTCACTAAGCACACACTAAGTTGGAACTCTGACTGTCTGACTCCTAATCAGGCAGTCAAAGATCTCTGCTGCCTTCAGAACACCTGCTCCATCTTACACTGCAGAGCTGAAGTCCCACAGCAAGAATCCATTCTCAGACTTCTGAAGAAGTGATGTTATTCCTGCTTTCAGAACTAGGTATAAACAAAGTCATGATCTGTCTAAATCAGGAAAGATTATGAATATCATAGGAACACTTGTTTCCTGTTCTGTGCTGAACCCCAGTTCTTTAAGTGGGAACACGATGTTAAAATACAATGAAAAAGAGAGTAATTCTTACCCGGACAAGTTTTTCTGACTCACCCCTCCATTTGCTCACAATGGTGGATGCTGATATGTTGAAAAAGGTTGTGTTGCATTCTGTGGCAACAGCCTTAGCAAGCAAAGTTTTTCCAGTACCTACAAATAACAGTGTTTGAGAAATTCACTCTCCAAAGCAACACAATGAAAATGCTTGAATAAATTCCCCTCATTCTGCTACCAGTCAGGAAAAAACCAGTAAAAAAACACATAGAACAATTTGGGTTGAAAGGGACCTTTAAATGACATTGAGTTGGGCACCTTCCACTGTCCCAGGCTGCTCCAAGCTCCCTCCAGCCTGGCCTTGGACACTGCCAGGGATCCAGGGGCAGCCACAGCTGCTCTGGGCACCCTGTGCCAGGGCCTGCCCACCCTCACAGCCAGCAATTCCTTCCCAATAGCCCACCTGGCCCTGCCCTCTGGCACTGGGAAGCCATTCCCTGTGTGCTGTCCCTGCAGGCCTTGTCCCCAGTCCCTCTGCAGCTCTCCTGGAGCCCCTTTAGGCCCTGCCAGGGGCTCGCAGCTCTCCCTGGAGCCTTCTCTTGTGCAGGGGAGCACCCCCAGCTGTCCCAGGCTGGCTCCAGAGCAGAGGGGCTCCAGCCCTCTGAATATATTGTGGCCCTTTCAGGATTGTCTGGAGAAACTCAGGTAATACAGAACTGCAAACTGCATTCTCCAAATCCTGAAGCAGTGAATGCCGAAATGGGTCAGATGCCTTCTGTGGCAGGAACATCTAAACATTCAAAGGAACAAATGGAGTTCACTGCAGAGACAGGCTTTGCAACGTTACTCAGGTGGTTATTGTGCCCTCTGTCCCCTTCCAGCCACACCTCTGTTTCAAAGTGGTTCAGAAGGAGCAGGGAAGCTGAACTGACAAGGAAAATACTCAGCTGGCAGAAGGCAAAGCTTCCACCCCATTCCCAAAACAGCTCCTAAAAGGAAGGACATTTTTCACTAAGGAAGTAAATCCATGGCAAATTTATTGATGTATGATAGGATTAGGTTCATATCAAACTTGATTAAAATGGTCCAAGCTGAGTGAAAACAAAGATGTGAGTTTTCACTCCCCTGAATTTTTAGTGTAAGTACCATATCTGTAAGATTTGGGTATAAAAATAGCCAAAGCTCTGGAGAAAGGCCAGGTTTGAGTGTCAGAGATGGACATAACCATCCAACAGTCTCTCCTTTTAATTTATGTACAGAACATGTTCTTTTTTAACAATCTGAGCTAATTAATGTCAATGATTTATCCATGGGAGAAAACAAGAAGCAGTGACAAACACAAAGTTGTGGTAAAAAGCCCTCCATACCTGGTGGCCCAAACAGCAATAAACCTTTCCAAGGGGACAGAATGCCAGTGAACAGCTCTGGATACTGTAGAAACAGAAAAGTAATTCAGGGATTAAAAATCTACCATCTAAAACAAATTATAAGGATTGCACCTTCACTGCTCCTAGCACATTCAAGAAACATAAGAAATTTGAAGAGCGGCATAAAACTGCACCAAAACAATGTGACATGTACAATCTGAGTACTGAGATAAAACACTTAACATTTGAAATCTGTTTTCAGTGGTTTTTCTTTTCAAATGCAATCAATGTGATAGACTCTTCTCTAAGTCATTTTTCATGGAATTAATGTAGACCAAATCCAGCCCTTTTTACAATGCCAAAGGTGCCAAAGAATTGTACCTCACTCTTACAATTTTAATACTGAGAGGTAATTTTCCTACAGGAGAATGCATGTGCCGTTCCAGATGGAACAGGAATAGTTTTGACAGGGAACAGGGAACTGTTACAACAGTTGTAACATGAATGGCCTACAAAAAGCACAGACATAGTGAGAACTCTAAAACACCAGTGTAATTACAAGGAAACAAGCTAACGAGCCCAACACTGGTTTTCTTAAACCTATTTAGGACCTTACCTTTATGGGGTAAACAACTGCTTCCTTGACCAGCCTTTTAGCTGCATCCAGTCCTATAATATCATCCCACTTCACGTTCGGCTTATGGAGATAAATGTCCTGCAACACACATCACATCTTGTTAGCAAAACTCCTTCTGCACTGGGATAATGACCTCTGGCAAAGTAAAAGGATTGACTCAGTGATAAAATAAGAGTGCTGTTAAGTGATACAGGCTGTATTATTTAACCCTAGGTACCAGGGACCTCCCAGGAGGGAGGCATACACAGCAATCATTTTCCCTCCACTTCCCCTCCAGGCCACAGTTTCCCTAATGCATTCCCGCCAAATGTATATGCTGAACTCAGCATATAAAAATATATGATAAGATAAACATATATCTTCCTCAGATCTGTTTTCTGTCAGTTCAGTTTAGTAACCAACAAACCTATCAAGAGTGATTGTGATACGAAGGTTCACCAACCCTAGTGTTTTGTATCTATTGCTGCAAGTACTGGATGCTCAAAAAAAGAAGTAAAAGCAGCAATAGTGACATGTTAGTTCAGGTTTACACCCATCCATGGACTTCAATAATTCAAATTACATCTTAGTCTTTGAGTTGAAACACCTTCTGACATTCACTCTTCAGTGAATTTCTCTTTCCTCTTTTTTAAACATGTTTATTCTGTAGCCACAAGTTCCACAGCTCACTCATGTGCAATGTGAAAATACTTTGGTTTTTTTTAAACTTGACGCTCAGTAACTTTACAGCTGCACCTAGCACTTATGTTATTACCTATTATAATGTTATTACCTATTATAATGTTATTACCTATTACTTATGTTATTACCTATTACTTATGTTATTACTTGTGTTGTAAGTAACAGTGAAAAACTGCTATTTACTGCACACTATGCAAGATTTTATATGCTGCAAGAAAAGCTGTGAGAAACTCTGCAACAGGAAGAAATTTTTCCCCTAAGCATCTATCAAAAGATAGACGGTAATTAGTCTATGCCCTGAAGCACTCACTAAATTAATTTCATTTAATTCATCAAACTTTCCAAATCTTTTATGAATCTTTCCATTTGCCTTCATAATATTTTGTGGCTTTGTGTTACAGAGGCTAATTGTTCTGCAAAAAATATCATATCCTCAGTACAAATAATCAGCATAAATTCTGCTCTCCAATGAAAATAGTCCACAAAGACTGAAGAAAAATTATGTGGTTGTATCCAAGGGGAAAAGATAATTTAATACAATTAGAAAAAATTATTTATATAGAGTAGATTACACTTTCTCTTTCTATTAACAGTGAATTAAGATGAACCAGATTTCTGCTATTAAGTAGAGACTTCCATAGTTGTTTCCAAATTAAATTAGATTGTGTTATGAAATTGATATCACATGCTATTTATTTTTATTGATTTATACAGTGTTGATTACCATAGCAACTAGGAACATACCATAATGGAGCACAATTCAAAAAACATACTATAACAAAGGGAAAGCAATTTTTTATGAGTTTTTTTGTTAGTGTAGCAGGAAGAACAACATTATTTTAAAGGTCTACCATAAATTAAAGACCAGATAGGAATTGAAACAAATGAGAATTTTCTTACTTTAAGGTTGGAAATTTCCTAAGACATTTCTTGAGTTCTACTAAATAGCAAATGCAAAACTTGTAGACCAAGAATTTGGGCCATACATAGCTATAAAAATCAGTCAGCAAGAGTCTTCTAGGCCTTTTAGAAAGATGATTATAAGCAGGTTAACCCAAGCTGATACCACTTGTGATCTTTATATCCAGAAAAACACTGTGGTGCCATGAATCCTTTTGGATGAGTGACTCATCCCAAGGTGAGTCTACCTGCACTGTACCCACAGACCCCCAGCAGCCCAGAGCCTCTTTGTCAGACTGCACCACAACCCAGGAGGGAAACAAAATGCTGCTGACAATGCTTTGGTTCCTTGCAGAGGTCAAGTTGTACACCCTGGAAGAATCCCCAAGCCTGCCCCGGGATATGGTCTGTCATTGATGCTGCTCCAGCAGTGCTGGGATGAAGGCACCGCAAGCCTACAATTACAGCACCTCTCAACTGCACCGTGTGAGAATGCACGGGGAGTGCAGATTGTGCAGGCAGCACAAAGCAAGGCACAGGACAAGTATTAGGCCAGTGGCCCCTGGGCTGTCCCAGCCAGGGAGTGGCCACAGCCCCAGGGCAGGGCCCGTCCCGGCCCTGCTGAGGCACCTGCAGTGCTGGGGACAGCTCTGGGCCCCTCAGGACAAGAGAGGCACTGAGGGGCTGGAGCGTGTCCAGGGCAGGGAACGGAGCTGGGAAGGGGCTGGAGCCCCAGGAGCGGCTGAGGGAGCTGGGAAAGGGGCTCAGCCTGGAGCAAAGGAGGCTCAGGGGGGACCTTGTGGCTCTGCACAAGTCCCTGACAGGAGGGGGCTCAGGGGGGTCGGGCTCTGCTCCCAGGGAACAGGGACAGGAGGAGAGGAACGGACCCAGGCTGGGCCAGGGGAGGTTTAAACTGGATATTGGGGAAAATTCCTTCATGGAAAGGGTTGTTAAGCCTTGGCACAGGCTACCTAGAGCAGGGGTAGAACCCTCATCCCTGGGGTTTAAAAGCTGTGTGGATGTGGCACTTGGGGACATGGGTTAGTGGTGGCCTTGGCAGTGTTGGGGGAATGGTTTGACCTGATGACCTTAGGTGGCTTTTCTGACCTAAATGATTCTCTGATTCTAAATCAATCTGGAATATCAGAGTTTAATAATAATTTTCATAGATGCTATCTGGTAGATACATTCAGAATTCAGATACTGCTGTGATACTGGCACACCATTCACACTGACTACAGCCCTATGCCTTGAATGGAAACTTCAACCAAAGGGTGGAATCAAGGGTTCTCCCAATCTGATCACAGTGAGATAAAACATTAGATAATAGTTGGTATTAGCTAATATATTTAAATCTCTCTTTTCAGTGAAGTATTGTACTTTTTTGTAGCACTAAGAGCAAAGAGGAAAGCCATGACAGTTTCCACAGCATGATTAAATTACCTGTTTCCCACTAGAAAGGAATAGTCTTAATTTTATCTCCTCCCATTATGTATCAGAAAGAAACATGTAAAGAAATTACTTGTTGGGGAGTTATCTGGAGAGAAAAATAACTTACACATTCAGGAATAAGCACTATCAGTAACAACAGGAAAGAAACAAACAGCATTCCCAGATGATGGAGATAACCAACATCTCTCTACAAATAACACAGAGATCTGCCCTTACTTTGCTTACAACCATTGCAAGTTCCTTCATCTCACCAGTCATGCCAATAAAAGCACTAAGAGGTTTCAATAATCGTTCCTGAAAGAGAAAAATTTAAGTTCTTGTCAGACTGCAAGGATTTTTTGAAAAACTATTAAGTTTTTTTAAAAAACTGATACATCATAGTAATATCAACTTTTAAAGCTGCAGAAATATGGGTAATAATAAGAATTTTGAAGTAAATGATATTCGCAGTAAGTCATCTTTTCCTCTGACAGAATCTAACCTGAATCAACATTAAAATAAGCAGCTTTCTTATTGCACTTATAGTCCTAAATATGCCCTACATAGACTAAGAACACTGAAAAATGTTACTGTAGGTCACATTCTCTTTTCGGATAGTTTCTTCCAGTGTAGCGGCTGCCAGGCAGATGAGCACCATGTAAGGTGGATGCACTCTCTGAGAAGTTCTGGCTGGTGCCTGGAGAGTTTACAGAAAATTTATCTCAGCCATCTAAACTCTGGTGCTGTCTCAGCTGAGGCAAATGCTAGAGACATACTGATTTGAAAGGAACCTGAATTTCACCCCCAGAAGTTCTGCAGGTGTCTGCAATTATTTTTTTTTCATCATAATGTCTCCTTTTTATTTATTGCCTGCTTTCATGACCAGAGTAAACTGTCATCAAATTAGACCACTATCAAGTATGACTGTCCCTTCAAAAAGGAAATACACCTCTCAGAAATCTAAGCCCTTTTTTAGCACTTGGGAACAAAAACAACATTGTTGCAGTATTTTATTTTGTTCCTGGTTATGCAAAACTCAAGTTCATACTGATTGGGTGGAAATATGAACAGAAACACTTACTGATGGATCTGGATCATAATTAAGGCTGTTCAAGGGAATTCCATCTGGTGACACTCTGACAGCCTCCTGAATCACCTTGTGGAAGTCAATTATTTGGCCCTAAAGGAGAAAAAAGTGCTACAGTAGGCTTTACCACAATGGTGCCACTACTTTTAAAAATACACTGGACCAAATTTTGCTTGGAATTACAGCAGTGGGTTTCCTTACTGCATATTCAGTCCTAATTATGGCAAAAATTGACACAAAACCTGTAGTAGCAATGAGGACAGAACACACAACTCAGTCAATTCAACAATTTAACTGCAGAGCCTTTCAACACCTCATTCAGGAATTCAAAACTTATCTTCAAACATAGTTATTTATCACTGGGTTTTTTAAAAAATAAATATTCCTCCCTGAGTATGTTTGAAATAGCATTTAATGCAAAAAGTGACTCCTAAGCAAAGAATTATTACCCAAATTATAAAACTGACCCTTCAGCTGAATATACAGGAAAATTTTATATAAAAACAGACAGAAAATTCTACCATTTGATGCTTTTGAAAACCTTTGTGGTTTTTTTTTTTTACATTCATATTGCTCTGATAAACCACACACCAGGTTTTCACCAACCTTTCTCGGGTGAGAGCTCTCTACTCCAGTTTTGCTGATTCCTGAGATGCTTAAGCCAAAGTCAGATTGATCCAGAGTATCTCCACCATCACTATTCTAAAGAAAAATGCCTTTTAAAACAGATGTGTTGCCAAGTAGATGAAGATATTACATTATAGGTATCATCCCATCTCTTCATACAGGCCTAGATGAAGTTGCAAGAGTAATATTGATCATTCAAACACTACTGTACATTTAGTTAGATTTCACTTGACTGGTGATAGCAGTGAAAGCCATGACTCTGGAGCTCAGAGAAGTTACTCCAGAGCAGAAAACTGCATTTTACATAAGAAGCAACACTTATGAACAGAAGAAATGACAGCCCAAGTACAAGGCACAGCATGTCAACTCAGAAATGAGGAGGTATTTTAGGATTATGTATTCACTTCACAGCAGTTATTGCTGTAAAATATAAAAGGTAATGTTTTGGGGTATTTTTAAGGGTAACAATAGGTCAGAGATGAGTTCTTATTGGTGCAGAATTGTAGCCAAGCCCATTAAAAAAATCTGCAGTAGACCCAGTGCTTGCCCACCAACCAACCTGCTGATCCTGCTTCACCCTCTGTAAAAGGATGATAATAATGTAGATTTCACAGCAATCTTACCAAAATGAGACTCTCAAACATGGGCATTACAGAGCCAAATGTCTCCCCCAGTCTCAAACAACTTATGCACTGTGAAGATGCTTACAACTGAAACCAGGCTTTCTTCTTTACCTCTTTGTTTTGTTTTCTGGCACTAAAGGATGAATATATTGGTATAAATGGAAAAACTCTGATTGCTTTCAGTGTATGTTGGATTATATGCCTCCTTTCCCTCTAATTTTTGCCTGTTACTGCCCCCCAACTCACAGCCAGAAATTCTCTTGAAGTCTTGCACCCATAATCCTTAAGTGACATAATCAGAAAAACCCATTAGTTGCACAAATATTAATTGTGTAACTCCCATCCTCTTGCTGCCTATAGACTCCCCAGACAAAATCACATTAATTTCAGCTGTACTGCTGCCAAGATAAAAACTTGTTTAAACCTGTCTGGGGCTCCCCTTGGTGGAGGATTTAGGTTCTGTTGTAGTCCCAGGTGAAGTTTTTGACACTGCTCGTTGCACTGACTGTTGTTTGACCCTTGGTACATTCTGAGAAGAACTTGCTGTCCTAGAATTAAGAAAAACAATGCAAGACTTCCGTAATTTCTCCTTTTTCTTCGAAACACCAAAAGATTAAAAACCAGAGCTGTCAAATAAAGCACTTTTGGGCTAACTTTGCTTCCACTGAAGTTATGGCATTAATTTCAATCACAGAAGAGTTCAATGCTTACTTTTTTCAAACACGCCCCACCACTTTGTCCACACTGCAGAAGCTCGGTAAATTGTCTGCTTCTCCACTTAAGAAATAAGTCTCTAGTTTCCTCTAACACATACAGAGAAAATGCTCCACACAGTCAGAAGTGTGGCCCTAGGCTTTGGTACTCCCCTGGTATCACAACATTATTTTAACCATTGTGCATATTGCTTTTACTGGGAAAATTTTCTGCCCAGAAAAATAGCCCACGCATTTCTCTTACCTTTTTGCTCTTCCCGCACTTCTCAGCTGTTGTTTATTTTCTGCTGTGGCAAAATTAATATTAAAATGGAAAATAATTAAGGATATAAAGAAGGGCATTTTGAACCTTTTTTTTTTTCTCCTTTAAAAATATGTTTAAGCACACATTAACGACCTTAGAAATAATAACACATAAACAGGAACAGTGTGAGTAAAAGCACTGCAAGCTTGCAAAAACTTATTGAAAACAAACTAGTGTTGGGGAGAGTAGTTTTACTTCAAGCATGTTATATTTTAGCTCATTCAGTCTTTGGTTTCACTGCTTACATTTTAAAACCAGTATCATATTCATGGTAAAATGGACACTTCCAGAAATTAGATTAAATACAATAATTTAATATATCACACAGAATGCTTATTTAATGCTAATAATTTTTTTTTCATTGCTGAATTGAGAAATATGAATTTGTCTTGCTCCTCTGAAGAGGAATCATATTCAACATAACAAGACAGAATAAATGTCACGTTGCAATGCTGGTTGTCAAACTATGTTATCTTTTGCATTTATACAATTTGAAACCATTTCTGTCAAAGGATAGCTTTTTTCCCCAAAATGTCAAACTCTGAAAGCCCAGATGTGAACTCATAAAGCCAAGGGTTTTTGTATGCTAACAGCATGCCCTTGGTTGTTCCAAAACACATCTCCTTTCAGTGTTCTCTGTACAATTCTCTTCCACTCACAATTCTCACACACTAGCCTAAAATAATCCTTCCCAAACAGCTCTTTCCCTAAAGGAGCTTGGGAGCATGGTGTGTTTAGGGGTAACAGAGCTCATGGAGAAACCTGTAATCTTGTGGGTGTATCTACAATGCTTCCAACTGGAATTCAGCATGGAAACGACCAACTTGTTTCTCTAGGACTTGCCAAGAGTGTTGCAAAGAATTCAGTACGAAGGAGCACCACACCAAGGATTTTGTTTAGATATACGAGTCTGACCATGGACACAATTTAGAGCAAACTTCATGCAGGAGAAGAGGATACTTATGCTTCAGGGAAAAAGAATGATGCCTCCCTGCCAGCATGATCACAAATCTGAGATTAGGTAATAGCAGAGTACTCCATGCCTGAGAAGCTTTACTGACCAGAAAAAGCATAATGAGAGCTTTCAAGTGTCCCAGAGTGGCTTTTTGGAAACTTATTTTTCACTCAGGTCATGGAGTCAGTCTTGACTACTGCTCAGTTTGACTATGATGTGAAAAAATGCTTTGTAACACATCTTCATTCTTGATTCATAACGAATCCTTTTTGTTCAGTCCTGCAGGGCTGCTCTTCCTGCTTGTATTAACACCAATCCATACGCTGGAGATGTACATGCCTTTTTTCATGCAAATAATCACTAAACCCTTTAAGCTGGAAGACACCTCTAAGACCATCGAGTCCAATCACTCCCCTAGGCCTGCAATGGCCACCACTGACCCACATCCCTGAGTGCCACGTATTTTTTGAACACTTTCCGGGGTGTTCCTCCACCACTTCCTTGGGCAGCCTGTGCCAGGGTTTGACAACCCTTTCCATGAAGACATTTTTCCTAATATCTAATCCAAACCTATATCCTTCAAGCCCTTCATCAGTTATTCTCATACACTTGTTCTTCTGGCTTCTCCAAGTTACATTTTGTGCTCAAGTGCAAACCCATTCAGGCTCTCAGGGTCATAACAGAATGCTCATATTGAGATTTGCCTTATTCTGTATCATTCATTTACTATTCTTTCCCCATGAGAAGAAAGTGGATAAATATATCTTTGCCATAATGCTTTGTGCTTAGCTGACATCTTCCAATACTAAAGTACTTTTTAAAAGACAGAAAAATGCCACCTTCTAGTTTCCTTTATATAAAGAAAGAAGGAGAAGCAGAAGTCTCAAATCCACACGTCTCAATTCTGGTGCCCTATGTGCTAGAACTACAGATCTGTAATTTTAAGAGCTGGAACATTAAACGCTGATATACATGACAAGGGCTGTGAGCACAGCAGGGAAATACACATTTCAGACTTTGGAAATCAAAGTTTTCTTTTTTGGAACAGAGCCACATACCAGTGTCCAGGACCTTTTTGGTAATTTTAGGATACTTTTGAAATTTTACAAAATAGTAGCTTTCATACTCCATCAAAATTGTCTCAAGATCAATGTTGTCACAAACTTCGAAGCCACGTAAACCTAATTTTGTCTCTTGTTCCAAAGCATTTGCAGCATCAACATATCTGGTAATTAAAAAACAAAACAAAACAAAACAAACAAAATTAAAAAACTGAGAGTCATTTATCTTACTGTGATTTCTGAGAGAAGTAAACAATGGCACTAGTATATGGTATCTTTAATCTGTCCACAACCCTATTTTTATAAAAGTATAGACTCCATTAAAAAAACCTTTTGCTGGTTGATATGAAGTATTTTTAAATTATATAGGGCATTTTTGTTCCAGAAACTGAAATAATTTAGCAGAGCAAACTCTCAGGATATGTAATAATCGTTTACCACTTTCTCACATCAACACAAAGGCCCACACTGTCCCCTTCAGCCAACAGAGAAGAGAAAGATGTAGTACAGCAGGTCAGATACACACAATCCCACAAGGGTGGAGCAGTATTATTTAAAAAACATACCCTTCCTCGATTAAATAGTGCAAAATTAGAATGAGGAGATTTTTCCGACGAGCTTCTGTTCGCATCTCCTCCTGTGAATTAAGACAGAACTCTAGATCAAATGTAATATTCTCTTTATTGCTGTAAACAGCATCTAAATGTAGCCTCTGGAAACAAACAAATTAACACAACAGCATGTAAGAACTGTAAAACAACTCACTGTTAATAAACACAAGGGAAGTGGTTTTCAATCTAATTTTTCTTACACATTATCAGGGCTACTGGATGGGTAGAAACCTTTTCCTAGAGAAAAGAAAATTACTTTAAAGTTGAACAAATAACTCACTTCCCTTACTGCGGTTATGGTTCCCAACATGTTCAGGCTGCTGTGAATTTCAGAGTGGTACTCTTGCAGACCTCAATGCTTCACGGGCTGTATAAGGAAACCTCATGCTCCATCCTGGCTACATCCCTTGCAACCAGAAACCTGTTCTCTGAGTGCCTGGAGAAGGGGGGCTGGAGAACAGGTCTGGGATCTGCATGACTCTATTACAAACACCAGCTGTAACTCTTGCTGACACATCCCATTTCACAGGCCTTGGTATATAACACAACAAAGGAAACACAGACACTATAAGTATTAGTGGATTGGGATAACAAGAAACTTGCACAATTTTAACACAGGAGTGACCAAAATCAGGTCTCAACATGCAGAAATTTCAATATGGAGTCAGTTCCATGGACTTCTTGGCACAGACTGGAGAAGCCAAATTCATTCACATTCACAGTTCAGCAATAAAAACAAGGCAGCATAAAACATCTTTGTCTTCATTCAGTGAAGCTTCATCTGAGAGAGTATCAGATGTAACATCAAGCAGAGGAACAGAGGCAGTGGAAAAAGAAATCCTGCAAGATGCTGAAATAAAGCCTTACTCTGATGAAATGTGCCATATATGCTCAGTGTCTGCAGAAAACTCTTGAGATTTTAGGGTCATAACTGAAATTGCTACAATGAGAGCTGTAGAAATCAGCATGTTGCCTTTGTTCTGCCTCACTGGGACTTGAAATTGTGACCACAGGAAAGCCAAACACACACTTAGGCAAATTAATGATTTCCCTTCTCTTTCAGGCTGGGAGGCATTGGGAGTTGGACTCAATGATCCTCATGGGTCCCCTCCAACTTGAGATACTCTGTGTTTTGTATGATTCTGTGATTACTTATGAGGACCCAGGGTGAACATGAAAAAGTGGCACTTACTCATTGGATGGGGAAAAAGCAGCAATTTCTGTGCCTGCACAACACACAAGCACCTCTGATCACACTGCACAGTAAAGCTACACAGACTGCTACTTCCACCCCCAGCTTCCCTCCCTTCTATCCCAGTGGAGCAGAGCCTGCATCCACTCCCAAGAAAAAGGCCAGGCCAAGAGTGCTGCAGGTAACACACAGATCTCTGTCCTTTTCATACTGCCAACAGAGCCTCACCATCTCTGTCAAGAGCTTGTGCTGCTCTCTGCCTGTGCCTGACACACAGAGATGCCAAGGAACTACTACTGACCAAGGCTGATGTTTTTAAATCCCACAAGATGTGCAAAAGAAATATACATATAGAAAGACTATTATTCTAGTCTTTCCGGTCTCTTGGAAGAGAGAGCAATCATTACAGCAAACTGTTGATGCTAGAGAATAATTTATTCCAAAAATCAAAGGTGTTTTTGGGGTGGTGCAAAACCAATTTATATCTTTATGAACATTTCCTTCACTGGGTCAGACCTATCTGCTGCCTCTGCTCTGTACACACCACTGGGTATCACATGGCATTCCACTGATAATTTCAACACTTGTTATAGGACCATCAGCTACGGTTTTATTTTAAAATAAAATCTGCCAGCCCGTAAAAAGTACTCTGTAGATCAGGGAAAAGGTATCGCAGTACAGCGGGTATTTCCTGGGACATTTGTTTCAGTTGTGGGGCCATCTAGTGTCACGACTAAGGAAGAGCTGGGATTTGCTCTTAACGTTTCCTGCAGAGTCAAAGCATATTTGCATTTAACATATTGCAAAAAAGATTCGTAGAATCTTCATTCTGATCTTCTAGAATGAAGGCTAAACGTGGCTAGGAAAAAGTGAAGAAATCATAACCCCTTTCTACCTTTACTACCCTTGACACCCTCTTGACAAAGTATTTCTGAAAGGAAGTTACAATTCCATTTCAGTAGTGGTACAAAGACAGTTTTTCTGAACCATTTTGGGGAGAAAAGAGTAATGTGTAAATGTTTTGTTGATCATTAGCTCTTGAATGAAGCAGATTGGTTCCTGGGAGGTGCTACAAGAAATGAACCAATTCTGAGAACTGCTATGAGCAAAGAGATGTTGTAGATGGGTCAAAATTCATAAGGAATTAAAACACTATAAATGTAATAAGTTATTAATGTGAGATCTAAAATGTGAACTATATCTTGTAAATTGTATATATGTTTAAACTTAGTTGTGTTCAGAGTACACCTTGGCAAGTCTCATGACATCTTGCTCAAGGAAGGTGCTAATTAACATAAGAAGTGCAGGCAAGCTCAAGGGATGACCTCAGACCCATCAACCTCCTATGATTTCACCTTACCCAACAAGAATCTTTTTCCATCTGAAAGAAGCAAGAGATAGGATCTGCTGCTCCCTGGACATTGCTGATGAATGGACCTATTACTCAAGATACCTCATTGTCATCATATAAGGATTTCTCGGAAAAATCATCATACGTTGGGATGAGTTACTGGAAACCATCAACCAGAGCACAAAGAGAATCCTTGGACACATCAACATCTAAATGTACCACTGAGCACTGGACCTGAGTATCATCAAGAATGAAAAGGACAATGGATTTCATAGCCAAGAGCAAGAAAAACAGTATAAAAACTGGACTCAAACACCTCAAAGGTGTGCACTTACCTCTCTGAACTGCTGGTGGTCAGAGCTGTGTATGTGTCACCCAGAGTCAAGAACCTGGGCTTGGCCCTGCTTTCTTTTATAGTGGCTGATTTTGATTGTCAATTTGATTAAAATAAATTTTATTTTTTTAATATTAAAAATTTGGCTTGCGCAAATTATTAATCCGATGAAATTGACAATTCATTTATAACAGAGAGAACACACACACCCTGAGATGAAAGGGTCTTTTCCTTCTTAATTTTTTGAGGTGCTGGTGGTTGGAAAACAGATTTTGAATTAAGGCCCTTTTACCATTTCTCCTGGATGACCTGAATCTTCCAAAACACATCTGGATGTGTATCGCTGGGGGGCTGGCTGGGATCTGAGGCTCAGACCCAAGAAGCCATGGCCAACTCAGAGAGGTAATCCTCTGAGGAACCGTCTGCAGAGGTGATCCTGTGAGGAACCACCCAGAGAGGTGATCCCGTGAGGAACCCTCTGGAGAGGTGATCCCATGAGGGACCGTCTGCAGAGGTGATCCCGTGAGGAACCCTCTGCAGAGGGGATCCCGTGAGGAACCGTCTGCAGAGGTGATCCCGTCAGGAACCGTCTCCCAGGGGGTCGTGGCTTCTCTCAGCCCTCGGCCGGGGGTGCCTGCAGAGGTGCCTGGCTCAGCAGCCATCAGCTCTCAGGGATTCAGCAGTGATTTCAGCTCTGCTCTGCAAGGCAAACCCCCAGGGCCAGGCCCGGACAGAGAGAGGAGAGGCCCTGCTGGTGGTTCTGCAGAAGGAGCTTTGTTCTTCCATCTCCCACAAAGGGTGACCAGAGACGGATCCTCCCCGACTCGGGGCAGAGGGGTCTCTTTTATGGGGTACAGAGGTGGGTGTGAAAGGGTGAGAAACCAATGGGTATGATGGTATTTTATATAGAGTTTCCTAGAGGATCAGGGGTCTGTCTTCTCTCGCCGTAACCAAAGATATACTGGCTTTCAAAGAGGAGCCTGCAGGAGACTGTGCAACCTCCTTATCTCCAGGCCTTCCTGCCAGGGCAGGGGCTTGTCAGACTCCATATTTGGGGATTGTGCAGTCTCCTTTATCTAAACAGGGACTTCCTGCCAGGACAGGGGCCTGTCAGACCCCACAGACATGGAAGAATGAAACTGGTGTCGTCCTGTGCTGAGAATCTCACCTGTACATCCTTCAAAATGCAACTGCTCCTGAAGGCTTATACTGAGGAAGATTAACTGTAGTGTTTGCTAACATATCAAAGGGCAAGGTTACAGACACCACTGAATATTTAAAACACAGTATGCAAATACAGTGGCTGCCACAGAAGACAAACACATCAAGTGTTTCATGTAATAAACATGGATATTCTGACAAGAGAGGAACTGCCTCTGCCTGATGGACTGACAGGGTTCATGATCCATGCTTGGAACTTTCCTTGAAAATAATTCGTGTTCTGGCATGTCATCTGCTGCTGCTCATCCCCTTGGGTTATTTCTGCTATCCCTAAAGCATTTTAAGTTCTAGTATAAATAGTGATTCAGTGATTGGCAGCATCTCAAATGATTTAAGTACAGACTTGCTTTGGATGTAGGATAACATTGTGTCTAGATATGAGCCACTTACTCCAACCCTGACATACCAATATTCTTCTGGTTGTACTGAGCAAGCAGAGGAAAAATGAACCTTTACATCCCAAAAGAGCCCCATCTGAAAATGAGAAAAGAGTTTAGACTGAGAAGTTAATTCTGTCTGTAACTTATGTTAAGAAGAATGCAAACAGCAATGCCTGATTTTGAGAAGTCAGACGTGTCCAAAGAAAATTAACTAAGCTGTACATCAGCTGACCAACTAACAATGACTTGCATTAAGTCGGACCTGAAAAACAAAGATATCTCTGGTAGCCCAGTTCTGTGAGGTTTCTATAAAACAAAGAAAAAGCAAGGCTCTTTTAACATGCAGCTGTTACCAAGTCATGAACCTGGTGAACCAGTGGCACACGGATCATTGCCTGAGCAGTCCCACCAACCCCTCTCCTGCATTTCACCGGTCTGATTTTATCACGTACTCTTTCCATGAGGCAGATGAACCTCTGTCTGTGTAAGTGCCATCAGCAGCTTTGTCTGTTCCCTTAAAACAGCTCTCTGCCCACCCTGACCTGCTGTCCTGAACGCCAGTTTATCCTCTAGGGACTGACCCACTGCACTTATGTCCACAAAAAAATGTGCCTGCCACAGTACAGGCAGATACTAACACTGCCCAGGGCGTCTGCTGTGCTTAGAGAGGAAACAGCAAATCTTGCACAGCATGAAAAAAACAGGAGTACTTACTAGTGCAAAGTTACTTAAAATTCAGTTTGGCTTTATAGTGATTTAGCCTTCCTGTTTAATTAGTATTTAGAATTGCATATTGTTTATAGCCACTGGTATTTCAATAGATGTTTAAATGTTTAAAGTTTAATAAGTTTCCATTCTTAAAAGAATAGAAAAATGTATGTAATTAAATTCTCAATTACCATAGGGGATATTGGGGTCCATGAAATTAATAAGACCTTAAGGCACTTAAATGTGATCTTGTTTTAAAAACTAAATAGTGGAGCACTTAACTAATTAGCTTCAACACTTATAGTGTTATTTTATTTATTTCTATCTTAACAAAGGAGTGGCACATATTCCTTTTTTTGAGTCATTTTCAATTAAACTCTACTAGAGTTTGCATCTTTAGGTGCAATTGTTTGTTTAGTCATTTCCACACCTTTTACTAAAATGCATTTATATTATAAATCAACCAAGTCTCTTGTGTAATTTCCTAAAATTAATGGACCTAATAAAAGATTAATTTAAGACAGGAACATTTCATTATCATTTTACCCTATATATTCTGCATGAATATGTTTGTTAGGATGAGAAACAGAGTTTCAAGAGTAAATCATGGTCTGGAGATCTTGGGAATAAGAGCTATTCTGCTTTAGAATAGGCACTCTAAGTACATCCAACTGAGGCAGTCAGGATGCATTCAGAAGGATCTCAGATTAGGAATTAGGAATTAGAGGCAACCAGAGAGCTGTGTAATCACACAGGGAAAGCACTGATCATAACATGCATGCAGAGCCCTCTCCCTCTTTGTCTTTGGGATCCAGGACGCTGACAGTATGGGGCTCCTCAAGATCAAGCTGGCACCATGTGCCAGGACAGATAGGCTTGATGGGCTCGCCCAGTTTTCCTGCTCCCTCCACCACCCTGTATTCCCACAGCTTTCACTTCCCCACAGCCCTCTGGATATTTGCAACCTTGACAGGCTTTTCAGAAGGCTGAATGTTCGGTTCTTATCTGGCTTGCTGACTGTACTCTTTGGGAAACACAAGCAGAGAATGGAACTGGTGAGTTTTAAACAATGTATAACTTGGCTGCATTGAACAGAATTTCCCAGGACAAAAAAAGGGCACTTTGCCCTCTTCTCTCTTCCAAATTATACAAGGCTGCTGCAAACAATAAAGTTGCCAGAGTTTTTCAAGGATTACAGTGAGCTTTCATAATTAAAGACATACAGTAAGATCACCATAGAACTTATGACTGGGAACAAGAATCCAAAAACTCTCTTGGCAGCTTCAGGTGGTTCTTCAAGTCACTAGTTTTAAAAAGAGGCTCCAAACTTCTGCTCCTCTCTGAAACACAAATTACTTCCACTTCTCTGTACCCAAAAAGCAGACTGTTATCTTCAAATCCATCCTGCCAAAAGGCTATGGGAAAGCCACTTTACCAAGACCACATCAAACCAAACCAAACCCTGTGGCACAGCTGACAGGGAAGAGCTATTGCCCTCCAGTTCCCAATCCCACAAATGTTTCTAGATTTAGTAGCCAGCACCATCCTTGTGACAAGCGCAATGCAAATCCCCACTGGTGAGGTTAAAAATCAGGTCCTCTTTTGTCATCTCCTCCTCCTGCATGTTACTGCTGTTTCAATACCATGCCTTCAGGCTCCATTCTCAATGGCTGAGATCTGAATCCACTTTAGGGATATGAAAGAGACGATCCCACTCCTAGGTAAATATAGCTATCCTACTAACACTTTCTGAGGAGAGGAAACTCGTGGACAGGCACCAATCTTTTCTTTCTCTAGTGACCAGTGAGAGAAATTCATGGAACTGGGTCAGGGGACGTTTAGGCTGGTTATCAAGAAAATGTTCTTCCTCCAGAGGGTGGTCAGGCACACAACAGGCTCCCCAGGGAATGGGCATGGCCCCAAGGCTGCCAGAGCTCCAGAAGTGTTTTGACAATGCCCTCTAAAACACGGCATGAGTTTCGGGGCTATGCTGTGCAAGGCCAGGAGTTATGACATGAAGATCTTTGTGGGTACCTTCCAGCCCAGAACATTCTATGATTCTACAAGAGGTTGATATAATTCCTAAAGCCCAGTCTCAGGACTCCCCCCAAAACTCCTCTTTTGTGAATAATCCTGTACTTTGCACTCTCAAGTGGGAAGAGGGATTGGTGTATGTATGAATGCATGCACAGCACTCACAGCCTTATGGGAAAGGCTTTTAGCATCCCTGCAGCCTCTCTCACTCCGGTGTAATTTAACCAGCAGATGGAAGCAAAAGAACAGGTTATGAAATTCAGCAAAATCCTGCTGTTTCTGGGCTTTCTGGAGCAGGAACCATAGAATCATTGAATCACACGATGGTTTGGGTCGGAAGTGACTTTAAGGCCATCCAGTTCCAAGCCCCAGCCATGGGCAGAGACACCTTCCACTAGCCCAGGTTGCTCCAAGCCCCGTCCAACGTGGGCTGGAATACTTCCAGGGATGGGGCAGTACAGCTGTGGCTTTTTGAAACAAGAGCCAGGGGAGGAAGGAATACGGATTGCCTCCTTTGGCCGTGCCTGCTGCTCCAGAACCATTCAGAGACGGGCTGTGGGGGATTCTCGCCCGTCCCTGCCCATCAAGCCCAGCCCCGACCCTGCCGCCATGACAACCCCAACGCTGAGGCGCATGCGCAGAACGGCCCCCCCCCCCCCCGTTGACATGGCAACCGCGACGCGCAACCCCGACGCGGAGCCGCCTGCCCCTCCGGTTCTCACCGCTTCCCTCGCCTGGTGGGTGGTCCTCAGCGCCTGGCAAAAGAGCTCCATGGCGGCAGAGGATGCCGCCGGGAATGCTACCGGGAACGCCGCCCGGAATAACGCACCGAGTGCCCGGACACGAACCCCGCGACCCCCGCGGGGCACAGGCGCGCCCCGCCTCCCCAGCGCAGCCAATCGAAACGTCGGAAGGTGAAAGATTGACTGAAGATCTGCCCAATGATGAATAGAGTAGGGTGGGCGGAAGACGCCGCCGGCCAATGGGCGCCGGGCTCGCCTGGGTGGCGCGGAGTGGGGGCGGTTGGGCGTGGGGGTCGGGCTGAGGGGAGAGAGTGGTCTCGCCCCGAAACAATCCAAACCGACCCAAACCAACCCCAAACATGCCAAACCCACCTAAACCAACCCAAAACATGCCAATCCAACCCAAAACAACCCCACACGAGCCAAACCAACCCAAACCATGCCAATCCAACCCCACCCCAAGCAAGCCAAATGAATCCACAATAACCCAAATCAGCCCAGCTCACTGCACTGCTAAACATGCCCAGCTTTCCCATACAGCCAAGGTGTGCCTGAGAAGCAACAGAGTGCAGTCTACTCCTCACAGCAAGGATGTGTCAGTGAGCATTAAAATGGAGACCACCACTGTGAGGGAACACAGGGCTGTGAGAAGCACTGTTTTTGGAGCACAACTCAGCTGCCTGGTTGCTGCAGTCTCCTGGGTTCAGGGTGTGAATTACTGAAGGGGTGAACTGCGCCTTGTGGACATGGTCCAGCTTCAGACCAGCTGGAAGAGAACCTATGATCCTGCAAGACAAAACCTAAAACTCAGTCTCAGGACCCCTCCCCAACCTCCTCTTTTGTGAGGAAGCGTGTGCTTTTCTCACATAGTGGGAAGAGGGATTGGTGGACACATGTGCAGCACCTGACAGCTTTGTGGAAAGGGCTTTTATCATCCCTGTTCCCAAATCCAACAGCTGCTCAGTTCTTGGACAGAGTAATGACCGGGTTCTCACCTACATCCATGCAACACGATCTAGTCTAGTGGAAGGGGGCATGGAACTGGACAAGTTTTAAGGTCCATTCCCACCCAAAACATTCTGGGATTCTATACCACACTTGTTTACCATCTCATTCTCAAAAGCATGTTTTTTTCACATATCCAGATCTTCCTCCAAACGTAGCCTTCAGTATAACCATCAATACCCGATACGAACTTGTCCTTTTGGTGTCACTCTGTTTGCACTCTGGAATATTTCCCTTACCCTTTTCTAAAACTTTCCCGATGTGGTATCTGCCAACACAGACTTGAGAGTGTGCTCACAGCTCAGGTAGTTGTGCTGCAAATGTAATATACTTTCATCCTGCCAAGGATGCAGTTTAACACATTTTTTTAGTACATTTGTTCCATAAAACATGGAGTTTTTTCAAAGTGGATCAATGTTCCTCTAACTAACTTAGGTCCCCTCCTGCTAGAACTTGTGCTTAATTTTTTGGCCTTAATCTAGCAGTACAGTGGGTAACACATTTTTTCTTTCCATTATTGTTGGCATCTTTTTTTATGGCTCTGAAAGAAAAGTTCGTGTAACCGAAGTTAGGATTCAAGCCATGCCAAGTTCATCACTGTTGGGAGAATAGCCTGGGTTTGGGACTGTGCTTGACTGGAGATTTTTCCATCATTACTGTTTAAGGGGTAGTGGTACCCTCATATGTGGCTTTCTATAGTTTGGATGGATAAAGAGACACTTCAAATCCTTTGAGCAAAAATTGAGGGTAATTTTCACAAAAACTGTCCATGGAGGCAAGTACTCACCCACAGTCAGGGAGGATGTGTTCAAGACTGTGAAATCTAGGCCTACATCAACAGCCATATTTTAATAAAAATAATAATGATCAAGTAAGCAACTTCATAGCAAAACTTAATTATTTTGCTTTTGGGCTTATAACCAATGTATATGTTTATCACCCTGGTATGTTAGGATGGCCAGGCAAAATTAATATTTTGTCATCAAAACTGAATGTATATGTGTGTATATATATATATATATCTACATAAATATAGAAATAAAGGAATACATTAGGCTTATAATTTGGATTTTTCTGAACTTTAATATGTCTATTAATTCTGACATCAATGTAGTTACATATAACTACATTCATCATGTGCCTTGACAGAAGATTATGTCCCATCCAAACTCTGTTTTGCCAAACAGCTGCATAGAAAGTGCAGATACAATGCAGCCACATAAATTATTTCTTTCCAATAAGCAGAATCAGAGAATCACAGGATAGTTTGGGTTGTTAAGGGGCCTTAAAGACATCTAGTTCCAATGCCCTGCCTTGGACAGGGACACCTTCCACTAGATCAGGTTACTCCAAGCCCCGTCCAACCTAAGTACCCCACTCAGAGTATCTCACCTTATAGCCAGAGCCCACATTTGTATTGTCAGCAGCATGATTAAGGATGTCTTTGAGCCTCTGTGCTTTGACAGCTCTAGACCTCATGCAAGAGGTTTTAGGCACTGACTACCCCTTAAATATTTTTGCCATTCCTTTATAATGTTACCTTAAAAAGTACATGACTGTGGGATACGAGAGGTGATGGAGGAGCCTAAGGCTGACCTCATAAAATTCTTTCCTTTGAACATGGCACACACAAAACAAATCTACTTTCCACCAAGTTACCACCGCCCCGTCAGTTCACACTCTGTTGTCTATTAGCAGCTGGTTAGGCAGCACAGGAGGGGCTTGATGAGCCATAATGCTGATAAGAGCAATTGTTGCAATCCTGCTAGCAGCTGTAGAGTGGCTTTGCTTGTTGTTTTGGGGGTTTTTTTGTTTGGGTTTTTGTTGGGTTTGGTTTTTTTTTTTTTTGAGCTGCAGGGTTTGTGGCAGGCTGGGAGGGTTTATTTATTTGGATGTTCAGATGTCTTTCCGTAGCTAACACAGCTGTGGGAACAGGCAGTGCTTGTATGGACATACTGTGCATAGCGCTAGAAAGATTACTAGAAAAGGTTGAAACCAGGTTGGTTTTTTTTTCCCCTAACAAGCCTCAATTTAGGGGGCAGGTTCCTTAGCACCTATAGGCTCGTTTCTCACCCTAATTAGAGCCTATTAGGGAAGACAAAAATCCCAGGGACTGCTTCTGTGATATCCTGGGAGGCAGGAGTATCCACTGGCTGCCTTGGGGAAGGGCTCCTCCAATGGCTGATGCTGGGCCGAGTTTTAAGGCTTTCGCTAAAAGTGCCCAAGGGAAGAGCCTGGGAGATGGTTCAGGAAATGTAGCAACAGGTTTAGAGAGCAGAAAGAGGAAAAGAAGAAAGGGGTATCGGAGATGGAGGTACAAGAAGAAGCAAAAGTTTCAGATCCCGGAAGAATCTCTGACATTTGAGGTAGGTTTCTTAAAAGTTTGGTGGAAAGAGAAATATTGGAAATGCTGAAATTTATCTAAGAGGACCTGGTAGCTGTGGAGTGTAAGCCTGGAGTTGATGTGTGTGTGAGAAGTTTTCATGATCACCAGGATTTTGAAGAACTAGAGCAAAAGGGGAGATTAATTCTAGTTACTGGAAAAATAAAAGATTTGAATGAGACTTTTCTGTGGAGATAATGGAATGGGAGAGAAAGTGCCTGTGCCCTAAGAAAAAATGGAGGAGGATGAAAAGTTAGGAAGGACTTTGATTTTTTTTGTTTTTTTTTGTTTTTTTTTTTTTTTGTTTTTTTTTTTTTGAGGCTAGGGTCCCAGAGATGTGTAGTAGAAAGGTTGTGAGGGAAGAATGGAGAAAAACAGCATACGATGAAGGAACGCTTTGGTAAAAAAATTAGGGGAAGCTAATGTAAACTGTTGTTATCTTAGGCATGTGAGATGTATAGTAATAATGTTCGCTCTTATCCCCACAGGTTCTGAAGATGAGATGAATGGAAAAGTTGAAAGATGTGGTTATGAAGTGCGAGGTGATTGTACTCTAACAAAGAACTGCCTGGCTCTGATGTGAGCTTGAACGCTGATGTCCTTCCCACTATGTTTGAAGGAAGGGACACTTGAGGGTTTGCTAAAAGAACAAAAGAGAAGGCTTTGGTCTGGTCACGCTTTAATGATCTAAGAGAGTCTAACCTGCAGCTTGCCCATTTAGTCTCGTATTGCATTGGAGGGAGAAATAAGGGAGTGTTTGATGGACTTAGGAGTTGAACTCGTGCAGTGGCGTGGCAGATGGCATCTTTTATTAGCCTGTTGATTCCTGGTTTTGACTAAGAGGTTTGAAATTAATGAAGTTCTTATGCTTAAATCTTCAGGGTGTCTTAGGACCAAGCAAAGAAGCTGTTTGTGCAGAGGACTAGGTATCTGTGCCTACAGTAAAAAACTTTGGCACAACAAAGGACTTATTTTGGATTAAATAGTAAATAAAAAGGAAAGCCTGTCTCAGAATGCTTTAGCAAAATTGCACCTAATGATGTTAATTGTTGAGTTCCCTGATCTTGCAGCAGTATTAAGTGCCCGTAGCTAGTATGTACAGCAGGGATCAGTGTCCTCTAGAAAGCTCAGCTATTTGTTCCCAAAACTGCCTGCCAGCATCGCTCCTCACAAAGCCTGCTGCCAAGGTGGCCTGTCCCTTGGCCCGTAAGTTACTCTTCTAGTTGCTGCTCTGGATGCATCGATCATGCAAAACTAACTGCCTTTCAGTTAATACAAGCAAATATGTTTTGTATTTCAGGCCTCTTTTCTTTACCAGTGTCCCTTCATCTTCTTGTTAGGGTTGCATTGGCTGCTTGCCTGTTTGTTGGCTGAGTCTTTGCTATTTTTTTATTGCAATAAATTGGTTGTTTGGTTTTACAGCCAAGTTGCCGATGAAACTGAATATTGCAAGTAGGTAATTATTGTGACTAGGTAATGATCTCTGGCTGCTTTTGAAAACAATATTCTCAGCTGCATCTCGATGTTTATTTTTCTGTAAATGTCTCAACATTTCCCTTGCAGCGGGAAACTCATTATCCAGTTTTTGAAGCTTACTGCTGGCGACATTTTCCCTTCATTTTTTATTAATAAAATGTGTTGCATCATCATTATAACACAAATTATGAGTGCTCTTGATTGGGTGGATAAACTGGGCTGTAAAATCGCAAGCTTTCTATTTCTACTGCAAATTGGTTTATGTTTTATTTATTTTATTCTATGATTTGCTGGTTCGGTTGGTTTTTCTGTTTTATTTTTGTTTGGTTGGTTTGTTTCTTAATAGAACAATTCAGTTAAAGAGCGGGGTGTAAATCCTAGAGGGGAGGAAGCATGGCAAGTGTGTCCAGTTCTGGGCTCCTCAGGACAGGAAGGACAAGGAGCTAATGGAGAGGTCCTGTGGAGGGCACAAGGATTATGAGGGGTCTGGAGCATGTCTTGTGATGAGAGACTACAAAACCTGGGCATGTTTAGCCTAGAGGAGACTGAGACAGGATCTCATTAATCTCAAAGGCAGGTGTCCAGAGAACGGCACTGGACTCTTTTCGGTGGTGTCCAGCTGCCTGAATGAGGAGCAATGGTCACAACTAAAACAAAAGAAGTTTCACTTCAGCATGAGGAAGAACTTCTTCACGTTGAAGGTGGCACAGCTCTGGTAGAGGGCATCCAGGGAGGTGGGGGAGTCTCCTCTGTGAAACACTCCAAACCCACCTGGATGAATTCCTGTGTGACCTGGTCTGTATGACCCTGCCTTGTCAAGGATTTGGTCTGGGTGATTCCAGAGATCATCTTCATTTTGTGATCCCTCCAGGATCATTTCTAAAACCACCTGAGTTCTTCGCAGCTCGGAGCTGCTGCAGAAGCCCCGTGGAACCGCGGCCGGTACCTACAGGCGTGCGTGTGTGCACCCGGCCAGGTTTCCCCTCAGCGTTCCCGGTGTGTCTGTGCCACCCCGGGCCAGGTTTCCCCTCAGCGTTCCCGGTGTGTCTGTGCCACCCCGGCCAAGGTTTCCCCTCGGTGTTCCCGGTGTGTCTGTGCCACCCCGGGCCGGTTTCCCCTCGGCGTTCCCGGTGTGTCTGTGCCACCCCGGCCAGGTTTCCCCTCAGCGTTCCCGGTGTGTCTGTGCCACCCCGGGCCGGTTTCCCCTCGGCGTTCCCGGTGTGTCTGTCCCACCCCGGGCCGGTTTCCCCTCAGCGTTCCCGGTGTGTCTGTACCACCCCGGCCAGGTTTCCCCTCAGCGTTCCCGGTGTGTCTGTGCCACCCCGGGCCGGTTTCCCCTCGGCGTTCCCGGTGTGTCTGTGCCACCCCGGGCCGGTTTCCCCTCGGTGTTCCCGGTGTGTCTGTGCCACCCCGGCCAGGTTTCCCCTCAGCGTTCCCGGTGTGTCTGTGCCACCCCGGGCCGGTTTCCCCTCAGCGTTCCCGGTGTGTCTGTGCCACCCCGGGCCGGTTTCCCCTCAGCGTTCCCGGTGTGTCTGTGCCACCCCGGGCCGGTTTCCCCTCGGCGTTCCCGGTGTGTCTGTGCCACCCCGGGCCGGTTTCCCCTCGGCGTTCCCGGTGTGTCTGTGCCACCCCGGGCCGGTTTCCCCTCGGCGTTCCCGGTGTGTCTGTGCCACCCCGGGCCGGTTTCCCCTCAGCGTTCCCGGTGTGTCTGTGCCACCCCGGGCCGGTTTCCCCTCGGCGTTCCCGGTGTGGCTGTGCCACCCCGGGCCGGTTTCCCCTCAGCGTTCCCGGTGTGTCTGTGCCACCCCGGCCAGGTTTCCCCTCAGCGTTCCCGGTGTGTCTGTGCCACCCCGGGCCAGGTTTCCCCTCAGCGTTCCCGGTGTGTCTGTGCCACCCCGGGCCGGTTTCCCCTCGGCGTTCCCGGTGTGTCTGTGCCACCCCGGGCCAGGTTTCCCCTCGGCGTTCCCGGTGTGTCTGTGCCACCCCGGGCCGGTTTCCCCTCAGCGTTCCCGGTGTGTCTGTGCCACCCCGGGCCGGTTTCCCCTCAGCGTTCCCGGTGTGCCTGTACCACCCCGAGCAGATTTCCCCTCGGCGTTCCCGGTGTGGCTGTGCCACCCCGGGCCGGTTTCCCCTCAGCGTTCCCGGTGTGTCTGTGCCACCCCGGCCAGGTTTCCCCTCGGTGTTCCCGGTGTGCCTGTACCACCCCGAGCAGATTTCCCCTCGGCATTCCCGGTGTGTCTGTGCCACCCCGAGCAGGTTTCCCCTCAGGTCCCCCTGCCCCTCCCCGCCGCCTTTCCCGCCGGACCGCCCTCTCCGTCACGTGCCGGGAGCGCGCTCCGGGTGCACGATGATGGTGGCGGCGGCGCCCGGCGGCGGCGGTTAGAAAATGGCGGATTTCGAGGAGCTGCGGGTGAGGAGGAAGGAGGGAGAGAGCTCTCGGCGGGGCCAAGATGTCGGTGTTGGGGGGCCCGCGCCATCCCTGTCGTGAGAGGGGAGGGAGGGAGGGAAGGAGTGGGGCCGCCCCGACTTCCCGGGAGTCGGTGGGGTCTTCCCGGCGAGACCTTCCCTGTCAGTGTCCGGTTCCCTGACCCCACCATGTGGGTTGTGCTGCTGCTGCTGCCGCCGGGGGGGTTCTTCCCGCTCCTCCGGACATTTTAAAGCCGTCTGGGTGCTGCCGAGCGGCCCCAGGGCTCGCACGGCTCCTGCTGGGCCCCGCGCCCCGTGCAGCTGAGGGGAGGGCGGTGAATAACCACCGGGCTGTTAAAAATGCTGATAGCTGTGGAATCTCTGGAAATCCGCGGACCGCTTTCCAACCGGCAGCGCTCTGCCTGCCCAGCGTGAAACCCAGTGCTGCTTTTCAGACGTGTTTTATCTTCGGTTCGTTGTCTTTCATATTGTGGTGGTGGACTCTCTGTAGCAGATTTGTCGGAGTGGGTGTGTGCTGCGTGTGTCCTTTCATTTTGCTAAGGTGTGTATACAAAGAGCTGACTGCATAGTTTGTGCTCTTCCTCCTATTTCCTGAACAATCCGCTGGCACCTTTGTGTGGAAGGAGGAGGTTGTCCTTCAGCAGCATCCACACCTGCAGAAGTGGAATTCTTCGTGGGAATTCCGCGTGTAGGCCGCTCCACCCTCCCTCACCTAGACTTTGTTACAGGAGGGATAAAATAGGTGAAATAGGAACCACTGTGAGCTGGCCTTCAGTGGAGAGGAAGAGCTGGTTTTGGTGTGACCCGCAGGGGGAAATGTGCTGCAATCGCCAGAGAATTTCCCATGTTGAGGCTTCTTCCAGCACTAACACTGGTAGTGCATCTGAGGAGCTCACTTATAAAAATACAGTGGAAAGAACTGAGTTTCTTTGTCTGAGGGACAACAGTGCTGTGTCTCAGTTTTAGGTTTAGAAATTGTTGGCTTTTTTTTTTTTTTTTTGGACTTGTGTTGTTGAGGGTTTTTTTCCTTTTAAATATGTTTGTGTTTACACATTTCCTTGCTTGGTGTTCTTAGCGATTCTCAGCCCTCATTCCAAGGTGTCTCAAAGGGTTTGGCTAAAGTGCAAACTTTGTGCCAGGGGTGACTCTTCTTCCTTTATCTCTTCCTCTACAATCTTGTGCTGGAGTTGTGATCTGTCTCTCCCAAAACACTGTAATTGCTTATCTATATATCCCTAAGTATTGATAGTTTCCCTCAGGGAATAAGGTAGCTAAATACCTTTGAAATTGACAAGCATCTGAGGTGCACAATAGAAGTAATACAGGAAATATGGAAGGAAAAGGGAACTGTGTTTCAGGCCAACTGCTGGGCTGCCCTTTCATCACTCAAAAGAAGAGATGCCACTAGTTAAAAAAGAAAAAAAAAAATCTGAAGGCATATCTTTTGATGTTCCCATTCATCTTATTTGTAAACTGGAGTGCCTGTGAGATTAATCTGTTAGCCTGGAGCTTCTCTAAATGTTCAGCATCCATCTGATAATAATTCATGGCCTGTTTTGGGAAAGGTCTAGGTATTTTTTTGGAAGAGAATGTAATTGTGTGCTTTATGTCTGCAAGGCCCTGGCTGAATTTTTCTTTTTTTTACTTTTTGCATTTGAGGATGCATTTGAATGTGCCTGCTTGAATAGCAGACACTTGGCTTTGAGGCACAAATTTTTTTTTCATACAGCCAAATCATCCTGCTTTTGACCAAAGATGAGAGGGATTCCTCTACCCCCAGCAGATTTTGGGAATTTACCTTTAGGTGTGATCTGAAATGGCTGCTTTATAGATTAATGTACTGAATGTTTTTATGGCAGTATTGTTTGCTGCTCTCTCGTTGACTGCAGTTTCCTGTAATATGTCATCTCTACCTGCTTTACGAAAGGCCACTTGGACTCATTTTGAGAGTGGAATGTATTTTGGTAATTTGTTGAGGACTGACTAAAGGCAGGAGGTCAGAGTTCTTTCTTAAACTCTGTTTCTCGAGGAAAACATGCAGGAGCAGCATTTTTTTTTCTTCTCAGGGCAAAGGAGCATTTTAGTATTTGTTAGGACTATTCCTGGCATGTTCTGGATGTTCACAGTAAAAATTCTGTGGAGCTGAGACCCAAGCGTTATAACTGAGAGGCTGTAGTGAAATAAACCAGACTGAAAGAGACCTTGTTGTTTGTTGCATGAGGCCTTTTGCAAGTGTTCAGTTTTTCAAAGGATTTCAATGTAATTGTAACCACAGTTCCTACTTTTCATGATATCGCTGAAAATGAAAGCTTTGCCCTTCCAAATCATCTGATTAAGCTTTTATTAACTAGTAATGTTTACTGATTTCTGTAGATTGCTGGTTTCTGGAGTATTGGAGAGTGGCTGAGAGGCTGTTGAGACCCCAACTGTGTCTAGTTGTGAGATACAGTTTAGTTTTGAGATAGCATTTCCAGAGCTGCTGTTCCCAGATGTGTGTTTAAACCTGACTCATACCTTTATCCATGATCGCCTTTCTAGAGCAGCCCAGTAAACACTGAACATATTACACAGGCAGATGTGGAACAGAATCATCAGTCTGGTATGGAGGCCAGAGATGATGAGTAAACACATTTCTGAACAGAATTGGCCCAGAAGTGGGGAACTACAGCTCCTTCTGAGAGCAATCTGTGAGAAAACGATTCCAGCTCCCAACAGATTCTGAACTAGCCAAGATTTGGCTTGAAGCTTGTTGAATCTCTACAAAGTACCGCAGATAGAGGATCAGTTACATACTGCTATTACTTAAAGAGTATTCTTGAGTCCCCTGTGTTTCTACTGGTGTCCTGAGTCTAAATTGGAAACAAATAATGTGGAGTGCATGCAGTCTTTGAAACAGATCACTAGTTTAGAAGGTGAAGCATCAGTATCATAGTTTATGTTTAATCAGGTTTTGAAGTCATTTGTTAGTGTCATCTTTATAGGGCAAAAAAGAGGGCTCCTTATAGGCAAGTGGCTGTACCTGTGCCAAAACCAATTTGTGACACTAGTTTCACAGCCGTTGTGGAAAAGAACTCATTTGATTGAGAAGAGATGGAATTGTGCTAATATATCCTCTCCTGCAGGACAGATTGCACAAAATTTACTGGAAAATCAGGTTTATAAATGCTGGAAGTCGGTCTCACTTTTACTATTTGCTGTTGCACACCTGGGTACTGAAATCACATGATTCAAATTGGGAAGAGCAGTGTGGTTTGGATACCATATTAAAATACAGAAGTCTCATTCTTTTATATATTGGATCTCATGTTCATGCCAGACTTGGTGTCTTTCCACTCTTCTTGCTTTATTTTTCCAGTCTGGAAGGACAGTATAAATGACTGCCTCAGATTTACCAGGTGAAGCAGTGCTTAGTGCTAAATTGCTGGCAAGAAAATGGTGAAAGCTGTTTTCATGTGTCCTCCTCAAGCTCATTGCCAAACACTGTTTTTATTTTATCTGTGTTAATATCATTGTATTGTGTATGCTGATCAGTTTACGTATTTGATGTAGAAATGAAATTCCGCATGATGACTTGGGCTAAACTTAAGATGGAAAAAATAGATATTGACAAGGTGCTGTTGATACTGAATGATCCATAGGCTGCAGTTAAATTGAGTGTATTAAATAACATAAATGCAGATAAAATACTCCTAATAACCTATAATAATGTGCTGTTAACTTGTATCTGCATAAAACTCCTGTGTTATCCATAGGTTCACAGTCACTATTCTAGATCACTGAGGTTTATCAAGGCACTTTAAAAGTGTGTTATATGTAAAATCATTAACAGTTAACTGATTGTGCTGATACAGTGATGGGGAGATGAAGGAGATAATGGAGTTTAGAGTATTCTTAAAAAGAGGCTGCAATGAAATGGCCATACTTTATTTTGAATGTCTTAAATATTTGTGTTTGTTTGGGATTTTTGCTGTTATTAAGTGCATGCAATTTTGGAGCTAATTCCTAATTTAGGAGCCAGGCTAGAGGCAGTGCAAAGGAAAATCTCCATAATACTGAGGATCTGATGGTTATGTGTTGCACTGATTGTGGTTTTCTTTGGAGCTGCTTTTGCTGTCCTGTTCTACTGACACAGATTTCAATATTGGCATCTTCCTTTTTCCCTGTGCCTTGAATTTCTTTATCTATGGTTATGTCAGTTTGAAAACACATTTTCATTCAGCAGAGAGATGTTCAACCATCCCAGGACACCAGTTATTTTTCCTTACCAGTATTACCCGTTTGTAGCCTGCTGTAAGTCAGCACGGACGCAAATTTACTGCAAAAGATGTCACAACTGTACTTTGTTGCTGAATGTCCATGAAAGGGCTTAAAGTCAGGAGAGAGGATTTGTGGAACCTGTCCTTGGTGTGTCCCACCTGTACAGGGCATTCAGACACTTCAGAAATTG
The DNA here is from genome assembly GCA_020086605.1 of Lanius collurio. Classification (NCBI taxonomy): domain Eukaryota; kingdom Metazoa; phylum Chordata; class Aves; order Passeriformes; family Laniidae; genus Lanius; species Lanius collurio. Next base: position 35,154,789 of record JACBWW010000008.1, on the reverse strand, counting down.
TCTGGAAGCCAGTGGGGCTGAAGCAGAGCTCTTAGGGGCAAGCTGACCAGTACTTCTGAGTAGGCTGGGTTACTTCTGCAGTGCAAGTGTCTGGTTGCCTGCTTGAGCAGTACTTGACCTGAGAGCCACTGTTGTTGGTGCTTATTGTAGACGTATATCAAGAATTAAACAGGCATTTTCAGTTTCCTTGCATTGATATATATATATGAAGAGAGAGAGAGAGTGACTGTTAATATTGCAGAGGAGTGTGGAGAATTACACAACTCTTGTTTGGAGAGATGTTTGATCCCTTACTTTGCTTTGAAACATGCCTGCCCCTTAATTTCAGTGGCATGTCAGCATTTCCTGGGCTCCTTAACATCATCCTCCCTGGGAAATTAATGCCATTCCAGATAAATTTACAGCTTAATACTATAAAACAGTGTTTCTGCTGATGAATCATGGTTGCTAAAGTTCAACTGTAAGAAACAAAATAACCTATGAAACTTCTTATGACCTTCAAGTGTGAATTTCAGCAGAAGAAATATTTCTGGAATATAAAAGTGCTTGAATTACCCAGTCTGATTTCCTTCCTTAGAGTTCTGTCAAACTGCTCTTTGTGTTCATGGAATAATGTTACAACTAAAATGGCTTTGGTTTTGTGTTAAAAAAGCTTTTTTTATTGGGCTGTGCAGCTGTAAAGAACTTCTTTTAAGAGAAAATGGCATCTACATGACAGAAGTTGAATGTCTAATCTTAAGTGAGTGATGTGAAAAGCATATTAATAACAGGGCTGCAGTCTTCTGCAATATGCTGGAAAACCAAAAGAAAATAACTTGATAAGGGTTTGTTGGAAGCAGTGTCTGCCTTGCACCATGATTATAGATGTTTTCAGATGTATGTCTCCATAAAAGTTTGTTGATGATAATGAATGTCCACTTTATATTTGTAAATGGAGTAGGAAGATCAGTACAGAATCATAGGTTTGGTTTGGAAGGGACCTTAAAGCCTCACTCTTATGAGCAGGGACACCTCCCACTGTCCCAGGCTGCTCCAAGCCCCCTCCAGCCTGGCCTTGGACACTGCCAGGGATCCAGGGGCAGCCACAGCTGCTCTGGGCACCCTGTGCCAGGGCCTGCCCACCCTCACAGCCAGCAATTCCTTCCCAATAGCCCACCTGGCCCTGCCCTCTGGCACTGGGAAGCCATTCCCTGTGTCCTGTCCCTGCAGGCCTTGTCCCCAGTCCCTCTGGATCCCCTTTAGGCACTGGATGGGGTGTTTTCATACACGTGGTTGTTGCTGCCTTAAGCAGAAGGTAGAATCAGCTTTAGAGGGAAAATGATGAAGAAACTATTGTTTAGAAGTAAACTTCACTTTTTGCAGGTCTTCTTTCTAAAGCATATGTAACATTTTTTGCATTGATGGACAAAACTATGTATATTTTTTACACTTGCAAGCATTTTTAATGTGGGTGTTAATTTAAAATTTTGGTGACTATGGTATTGAAGCTAGGCTATGTCTTCTAGTGAAAGGAGATCCATTTTGTAACAAAGTGCTAGTTTGTGGAGTTTTTGTATAAAATATTAGCTGTTTTGAGGCGTGACTGACTGCACATTTCACCTTGATTAACTTGCAGGAATGCACAGAAGGCAGCAGGCAGGGTAATAGTATTTTGCAATACATGCTGTTTCCTTAATCTCAGTGTAAAGGATTATTTTACTCATTTGCATTGTGATTATGGCATCCAGCATCATGCTTACTGCCTTCATCTGAAATAAAGGAGCTGGCATTGCTATCAAGCTTATGCAGCTCTCTACAGAAGCATGCAACATGAAGTTGTCTGTAAATTCATGAACACTAGTATTATCTTTTAACACAGTTTCTCTTTTATGTCATAACTATAAAGCTGTTACAGTATTTCAAGCCATTTTTTGTGAGTGTGGAAACACTTTCTTTTCCTCATTCTATTTGACTGAGAGCAAGGAAGAGTGGAAGAAGAATGCCAGGTGGAAACTTAACATTCTCCATCTTGTATTGTTTCATTGTTGAAAGAAGTTGCTGGGATGGAATTAAGGTGAGATCTGCTGTTGGCCTCTTCAGAAGTTTGGATGAGCCACTCAGTGCTTCATGTGACTGGTTTTGCTGGCTGCTGTGTCGGTGGTGCATTTCTAAACAGAGTTTTTGGGGAATACCTGTGTGAAGGCTGCTGTGTAAGCTCTGATCAGAACAGCTTCTTGATACAAGTGTCACTGGATCCAAATGGGCTGTCTGGAAACATTGAAAATCAATGTCTGAAATATGATAATCTTGTCTTATCAGTGATGAGGAAATGGTGTGCCAGATGAGGTTTCTGCCATAGTGTTTTAGATGGCCATTTTGATGTGCATAAATAATGTGGGCCTTGAAAAGGCAGGTCCTGGCTACTTACTCCTACTGTGTTTTAATGGCACAAGAAGCAGCTATTCACTTGGACTTGCACAGCATGTACCTGGACCTGGGTCAGCATGTGCCCAGGGGGACAAGGTGCCCATAGTGTCCCAGCCAGGGAGCGGCCACAGCCCCAGGGCAGGGCCTGTCCCCTGTGCCGGCCCTGCTGAGGCACCTGCAGTGCTGGGGACAGCTCTGGGCCCCTCAGGACAAGAGAGGCACTGAGGGGCTGGAGCGTGTCCAGGGCAGGGAAAGGGGCTGGAGCCCCAGGAGCGGCTGAGGGAGTCAAGTGGGGGTTGGACTCAGGGAGCAAGGGACAGGACAAGGTGAAACGGCCTCAAGTTGTTCCAGAGGAGGTCTAGATTTCATACTGGGAAAAATTTCTTGACCAAGGAGGTTGTCCAGTCCTGGTAAAAGTTGTCCAGGGCAGTTGTTGAAGGGATTTAGAAGCTATGTGGATGTGATACTTGGGGATATGGGTTAGTGGTGGCCTTAGCTGTGCTGGAGGAATGGATGGGCTTGATTATTTTGGAGGCCTTTTCCACCCTAAATGATTCTGTGATTTTAGGTTCAGTTTTCATCTGGCACAATTCACTGGTCTTACTGCCAAAAGTTTTTTTCACAATATTAAAGAGAAATTAGGGAATAAGCCAGGGACATGGGGTGGGGATTGACTTTTTTGGTGACTGACTCAATGTTTGGGCAAAAGTTGTTAAAATTTCAGCTGAGGTGAGATCTGTGTTAGAATATGAGTGTTAAATCTGTGTAGTAAGGACTTGGAGAGTGAAGTCAAAACATTGTGTTTTGAATTGTGTCCCTTCTGAAATCAATGCCCAAAGCTTTATTAAAAGTCCAAATGTACTTCTGAACTGTTGTTAAAAATATGTATTATGATCCTAGATGTCTGGTGTTTCATACCTTCTGTTAGCACCTTCATCTCCAGTCCTTGAGTCTGGAGTTGTCACAATGCAGCAGCACAGATTGAAGGCAAGTGTTCTTTCACCTTTAAAAACTTTACCTCCTTGCTGTCGTGGAAGAGTCCCGTAGAAATAGGAAGGAAGTTGGTGAGAAGCATTCTGGACAACTTTATACCTCTGAAATGGAGGTATAAATGCTCACAAAAATGTGAGATGATGCACCTGTGCAAAGTTCATTGTGAGTAGTAGTGGGGCAGAAGATTGTTTCCTTTTGCATAGTGGACTTCTTCATTTTTTTATTTATGCTTTCATAAACAGATTCTAATGTTTTAACTCTGCAGTTCAATCCTCAGTTTTCCAAAACAAAACTGATAACCAAGAAAATAGTATTACTTGTTTTGAAACTATCTTTGTGATACCTGATACCAGAATGTGAGCTGAAAAGGAGAGGGAGTCCTTTGCGTCATTTGAAGAATTGTTGTTTGTATACCACAGTATACAATAGATAAAGTAGCTTTTTACAAACTGTCTGCCTTGCTGTATATTTCTTCCAGCAATTAAACCTCACTTTATGCATGCCTTTAGTGCAGTGTTCAAAATAAAGGGAGTTTCACAATAAACTATTCAGAAATCCAGAAATAAAATAAGGAAGTGCTTAAAATGTGTTGGAAGACAGGTAATACTGATTCACTTGATTTTTTGGGGTTTTTTTGGTTTGGTATTTTGTTCCACAAAATGAGACAGATTCTTTGTGGTACAGCTTGTGCTGTGAATTTAAGATTTTGTTGTTACTATTGTTTGAGTGTGGAAACAAATTTTTCATTAACATGGGCAAACTCAACCTGCATCCTGGACGCTCCGTTTCTTCATTTTAAGCTAACTGTACTCTTGTGTTCTGCAAAGGTGTGGGCAGAACCCATAACCAAGTAACAAGTTGTCAGATGATGAAAGATGCCGCACCATGCTGCTCGGAAAGGCCTCCTTGCTGCTGTTGGCTCACCTGTGCTTTTCTCTCTTTGTAGAATATGGTATCAAGTTTTCGTGTTTCTGAACTGCAAGTGCTGCTGGGATTTGCTGGACGTAATAAAAGTGGGCGCAAACATGACCTCCTGATGAGGGCACTGCACTTACTGAAGAGCGGCTGCAGCCCAGCAGTTCAGATCAAAATCCGAGAACTCTATAGGCGTCGGTACCCAAGGACGATTGAAGGACTGTCGGATTTGTCGGCTATAAAACCTGCGGTTTTCAACTTGGACAGCAGCTCCTCTCCAGTCGAGCCTGACCTGGCTGTCGCAGGCATTCACCCACTCCCTTCGACTTCAGTCACGCCTCAGTCTCCGTCCTCGCCTGTCAGTTCCGTGCTCCTCCAAGACACTAAGCCCCACTTCGAGATGCAGCAGCCATCCCCTCCGATTCCGCCTGTTCATCCTGATGTTCAGCTGAAAAGCTTACCTTTTTACGATGTGCTTGACGTGCTCATTAAGCCCACGAGTCTAGGTAAGTGTTTAATACCTCTGCAGCTTGCTTAATTCATCAAATAAGCTTTGCCCAGGCTTAAGTGGCTTTTCGCAGCTGGGACAAGTGGAAACTCCTTTCCTTTTACATCTTTACCTTTTCCCTTTCTTTATCGTTTTCCCCAAAAGTGCAAAGCCACACTTTGGAAAATAGTGTTCTCTATTATAAAAGTAATATGATTAAAGACCTTTGTCTTTTGAATATTAAATAATAGAGCAGCGTAATTCAGTTTAAAGGTACCTACAGTGATCATCCAACTGCCTGACCAAAAGTGAGAGTGTAACAGTTATGGGCATTGTCCAAATCCCTCTTAAACACTGACTGCTTACAGTATTGACTGCTTTTCCAAGATCCCTGTTCTGGTGTTTGACCACTCTCTTGGTAACAAAATGTTGCCTAGTACCTAGTCTGAATCTCCACTTTTTGGCTGAAAGATTTGGACCTGAAATTCATGTCTAGTATAAATGAGGAACAGTTTTGTCAGGAGTAACAGAAAAAGAATTTCAGGGTCAGTAATTTACAAGTTGCAATAAGATAAAGAGAACAAGTTCATTGGTTTGTTAATTTACCCTTATCTCACTCCCAACAATTCTGCAGGCTCTGAGATCTGGCGCTGAAATAGATACTTTGTGCTTTGATGTTCAGTGTTGTGCTCAGAGTAGTGAAGTTTCTCAACATGCAAGTTGTTGCAGTACAGTATGTTATAATATGGAGTGAAAATTTGTCTCTCAGATAACCTGAAATTGTATTTATCTTCTCCAAGTGCCTCAGTCATGAACATTTTTAATTATTTGAAACTACAGCTTATGTCTTGAAATTCAGTCTGGCTTACCTTACATGGCAAAAAATGTTCTCTAACTATTTATTAATATGCTTAGGAAATAGTTTGCATCCTCTTAAACATTCTAGTTTCTTAACTGATCATAAAGTCTTTTAGGCTGTGACTTGTACCTCAGTGAGACATGTACTGATCATCTGCCATCCTCCAGTACCTAAAGGAGAAAACTTTACTAACAAACATTAATTACAGTGCCTGTTGTCACTTCTCTTTGTTCATAGAGATGCTCACATTTTTTGTGCATTTGGGAGTTAAGTATTGAAATAACAGGTAAGTCAGAGAGCTAGGAGTCCACTTCACTGCTTCTTGCTTTAGAGGGAATGAGTGTGGTATTCTTTCACATAAATGGAGGTGTGGAGTTTGGTTTTAACCCACACTGAATTAAGTAACAAAATACTTCCAGTGTCTTTTTTACATGTGCTCAAGTATTATTCTAAAATACCAGATGTGCTCTGTGGTGTGTGTGTGTGTGCATACGTGCACTCTGTAGCTATTTGGAATTGTTTGAGGAACTTGGTGTGTGTTTGCTCCATCTGGGTTCCATTTCATGTTTGCCTTCGTGTGTTTTTTTCTGGGTATCTCCCAGAAACAATCTCCCTTGAATGTCACAGTGCCCAAGGCAGCCCAGCTCTTCAAAATTTGCCTGATTTAGTTGTGCTGTTTTTGTATTTGTCCTCCCTGCTGCTTATTTTAAATGGGACACATCTAATTTACCTTTGTTTCAGGTCAAGATTTTTAACTTCTCAAGTTTAAAGAAAGTAGGAAAGTGACACGTGCCTGCTATGGACCTTAAATACTAAAATATTGTCAATTCCCATCACTGACAGACAAGTTGGATTCTGATGTGAACATTGTATTTATTTATTTTTTTGTCATATGCCACTGAAGGGTAATTCCAACATGAAGTCTGTCTGGCTTCTCTGGTGTGAAGGGTTATGCTCCTTCCCTTCCTCTCCAAAGGTTTAGTTACCTGTAGCTATTTCTGAATTTTCCAGCTGTCCTTTAATAACTTCTGGTGCACATGCTCTTCCTGTAGTACCTTACAGGAATTGCCAGCATCTCCATGGTATTCCTTTTGTCAGTTATCCAATGTAATATTTTGTTGTGTGTTTGTTTGAACCTTCCTCCTTTGGGAGAAAGGTTTGTATTTGCTAAGCTGCTTTAGTACTAAGTTTAATGTGATACTAAACCATCTGAATGTAGTTTAATGAAAGATTTGTTCCATTGCTTTTTTTGTTAAGTTACATGCAGTTCAGCCACCACTTCAGTATATTCAGTGACTTACACCTTGTTGCAGGAAAAGTTCAACTGCAGATCCTATTTTTAATCAATGGTTTTAATCACCATGGTTCAACTTCTTTTGTGTTTTTCTTTTTCTAGTACAGAGCAGTATTCAGAGGTTCCAGGAGAAGTTTTTTATCTTTGCTTTAACACCTCAGCAGGTCAGAGAAATCTGTATTTCCAGGTAAGATGTAAGTGTGTGGTATAGTGTAGGTAAACTTCTACAAAATTTCAGGAGGTTTTGGTTCATTATATGCATCACTTACTCTGCAGATGCAGAGTGATAATCCTCACTGAAGTTACTCCTGAGTTTATAGCTGTTCTGTTTTCTTCAGGACCGACTGTGCGCAAAATTTGTGTGCATTTTGTTTAAATCCTACCCCATTAAAGAGTTAACAATTACTCGGTTCCAAAGAACTGTAACAGTTTAGAGAGGTGGGAAGCTTCCCTGGGTTTTTCCTGGCTGCAGGAATGGAAGCCTGCTTTTCTATTTTTTCCCTGGGTTGGTGTTGTAAACTATGAGAATTCATAGGTGGTTTTTCATCCCTGGCAGCATCCTACTTTATTGTTGCTATGATCTTTTGATAGAGGATGCTGATCCTGCAGTCCTGTGTAACTTGGCAGTAGTTAAACAGAACTGGCACTTGTATGGTGTTCATAGCTCAATAAAAGAAAAATAAGAGCAAAGTTTAGTAATGCTGGGGCAGGTGTGTCAGCTGTTTCTGTGTATGGCTGCAATATGAGTCTTGCTAAGTCGGTATTTCTCTTTTTCTTTCTCTTTGTCACAGGGACTTTTTGCCTGGAGGCAGGAGAGATTACACAGTCCAAGTTCAGCTAAGGTACATTTTGTGTAGTGTTCTCTGAAAACTTAATTGGCTAATGGGTGTTTGTGGGGACACTTGAAAATGATGCTTTCTCTTTCTATGGGTACAGGTTATGCCTAGCAGAGACAAGCTGCCCTCAAGAGGATAATTATCCTAATAGTTTGTGCATTAAAGTAAATGGGAAGCTGTTCCCATTGCCGGTAAGTATGTATGTATGTATTTGTGGCTTCCTGGTGACTTGTGAAGTGTGTATGTGTTTGTCTGTAATGTTAACTTGAAAAAACAGTCAAGTTGTTTGTTATCACTCAGATTTCTCTAATGTTACTGTGGAGTTTGTTCATTTGCTGTGTGAGATAACCATTACTGCTGTTAACCATATTACAGCCGCTGCATGGACTAAATGTGATTAAGCCCCCTATAGCAAACCTCGTCTTTTGCTGTTAGCTAAATATGTTAAAAACAACCCAGTGTCTGCATGGAGAATCCTCCTCGCAAGTCTTCAGACTGAGTTTATTTCAGGATGGTAGCCTTCCCTGTGCAGGCTGCCTATATTTGTGATAGGCTTGAGTTCCTTCTTGTTCTGAGGGAAAACCACCAGCCTCTTGTATGCAACTTGTACAGTGCTCTGCATCTGTCTGGTTAGAGCACAGTTTGTTGTGTGGCTGAAGAACAGACATGTTTTAGGGTTCCTAGCATGTGCTGATACTGGAACAGAACATTGTTGGCAGTCATACATCAGGGGTGTCTGATGTTGCAAAAATTAGCCCATAGTCACAGGGTCATCTCGAGGCTTGGGTGTAGACACAAAGAGAAAAGCTCTCTCATTCTCAAAATACCTCGCAAATGGGTTTCTCTTTTCCATTTCAATGGAACTGAGAGAAACTCTTACACAACCCATTCAGAAATAGTTCTTGAGGCTATAAAGGATGGAAAAAGTCATAGTACAGAGAGGCTTCTCAGTAGTGGGTTTGGAAAGATGCTGTGTGGAGAGAGAACATGCGAAACCTCTTTTTCAGAATGTTTGTAACCACCTCGGTGTGTCACATGTATTGTTCTGTACCCTCCCTCCTCCCATATGCAACTGTGACTGGTTTTTATTTTTGCCTCTACTCAGCCTAATGAGACTCCTTAGGTTCTCTTCCTCCTACTTCAGTCTTCAGGTTATAAGAGGGTTTCTTTCTTGTGTTTTCTTGTCAGTATTTTGTGTGAATGCCAGTTACATTTTATGGAATAACTTTGTGGGTTTTCTCTTCTGCAGATTATCTTTCAGCAACCAAACAAATGTAATTTGGTCTGTTATCTTGTGGATGTCAGTGTCAGCTGATTCTCAGTCTTATTACTATAGTTTATGCCCTGCTGTTCTCTCCATTTTGTGTGTAACATGTCACAGTTGTAGCAGAAACTGCTATTAATCTTGGATTATTACTTTGCTTTAGACCTAAATCCTCCAGGTTCTTCCTTCACGTGGTAAGATGATTAATTAATCTGTTCAGCCAAACTTTAGGTGAAAAAGTAAATGAATCACTATTGTCTTGGCAACTTCTCTTCCCCTCCTCATTCACTATGAGCTGAATGACAAATAGTGTCTCAGTCTGAAGGCTTCTTCCAGCTTTTTCTGCTGATTGGTCTCTCTCTGCATCATCTGGCACTTCCTTTCTGTTGTAGCAAACATAAGATGACTTCATTGCCTCAAAGACCACTCTTGTCCATCGCAGTAGTGTTATAGGTAATTAACCAGTGATGCCAGCTTCTGTTGCCCACTTGCACAGTTCATAAGTGAACTTCTGTCTTTGCCTGGTAGGGCAGTTCATGCCTGTGCAGATGTCTGTAAATAATTCTTGGTCATCTTGACTGCAATCCTTACCAGAAACTTCAGAGAAATGCTGCCCATGTGCCAGTACTGCTCCAGGTTGTACTTGGGTTAACACCATGTTTCCGGGTATTCCTGCATCTATGTCACTGAGAAAAGCCAAATAAATGAGCAGTAATGCTTTCTCTTGATGAATTTCCTTGCTGTAGCAGATGTTACCTGCCTTGAGTAGTGTGGTTCTTTGATGAACCATGGAAGACTTCGAGGCTCAAATAATGTTGGCAGTGCTTGCCACTAAGAGTTGGCAGCATGGCTAAACATTGCCTGGCCATGCTGGTTGGGAGGCAAGCAGAGTGCTCCTAGGAGGATAGGAAGGGAAGGTTCCAAATTGTTGTAGGAGTATGAGAGCGAATCTGTTCTCAGGAACAGGCTCTGTGGAAGAAAACACTAAAACCTTCACTGAAATGAGGCATGTGCACTGCAGAGTCTGTCTCTAAAAGAAAAAAAGAATTGGAAATGTAAGAGAACTTTCATCCACTCTCTTCTGAAATCATTCTGTCTTTTAAATGTGAAGTTGTCAGCAGTTCCCATATGTCTGCTGCCTCTCTGTTCTGGGATAAAGCACTCATGGCATACTGGGCTAGTGAGTGGAAGAGACTGCTTATATATTTCTTTTTAATTATTTTTTGTTTTATTTCCAGACTTAGCATCTTTCAAAGTAACTCCTTTCCCAAGTACTAGGTTGTGAATGCGTGTGTTTCTCTGGTTAAATAAATACATATTTTTTCCCCAGCATATCCTTTCTGGGTGAGTTTTTAGTATAAACAACACTGTTTTGAACTAAATGAAGTACATCAGTAAGGTCTGTGCAAGATGCAGAGCTGCATCGTGTTAGCATCCTTCAGGTACAGGATGAGTTTGAGACGAATAACTGCAGGCTGGCTCTGAGCTCAGATTAGAGATTCTCAGGGTAGCTGTGGCAGACTGACTTGTTTTCATTACGACAGATGCAGGGCGAGAGGAATAATCTACAGGCTTATTGCATGATGAGGGCATTGGAACTGGATGATCTTTAAGGTCATTTCCAACCCAAACCACTGATTCTGTGATCTCTTAAATACAGCTGGTACTCCATGTACAGTCCTTCTTCAGGGGCCTTGGCAGAGGACAGGTGACACCTGCTGCTGATGGAGCCAGGTGTAATTGATACAAGGCAAAGCAGTCACTGAGGAGATGTGGAGCTCTTGGAACAAGGTGTAATTGTTTCTTAATCAGTAAAGTGTTTTCAGTGTGTGAAACACTGAATAAAGTTTTCATTACTTACTCTGTTTGTCACTAAGGCTATGACCTTGATGTTTCACTCTTTCAATAGGGCATGGGGAGAAAAAGGACAAAACATCCACATGACCTTTTACTCTTCCAGTGAACTTACCTGGACCCAAACTGTTCTCTTTCATCTTTTCAGTACTTCTGTAAAATCCCTTTAAAACAACAAATGCCTTATAGCTGTGTTTGACTTAGTGTTATACTGTGAAAGTCTGATATTTCTCAGAATAAATGCTGGCTTTGCTCTCTGCAGTAAAGAGCCTCTAAGTTTACCTGTTTCTCATAGATTTGTTTAACAAGTCTGTGTCAGAAGTTTCAGAGTACAGTGGGGAGACCGGGTAACACATCAGTTGTCCTTTTTTCCACAGGGATATGCTCCACCACCAAAAAATGGAATTGAACAGAAGCGACCTGGGCGTCCGTTGAACATCACATCTCTAGTTAGGCTGTCATCAGCAGTGCCAAACCAGATTTCCATTTCTTGGGCTTCTGAAATTGGAAAGGTAAACCTGCATGTTCTGTAGGATGTGGGAAGTCATCTAAATAATCTGTGTGAGCATTCCTGCTCCCCTACTGCCTGATGTGGCTGGCAAGTGTTTTGTGTTAGGTTGCCGAACTTATTATCGGTGCAAGGAAACAGCTATAACTGTGGTAACTTCCAGTAACGTGTGTGAGATTCACATACAGATGGAAAGATTTTCTTAGAGGATTCACAATAGAAAGTCTGCTTTAGAGTTTTCCTGAATTTCATGTCAAAAGTAACTAGCTATTTGTGGTGTGAATAGTAAATCTCCCTGTAGATTTATTAAGGAAAGAAGAGGAGCGTGCAAGGAATTTCTGACTTCATCCTAGGTTTAAATAACTGTTGCTGCGCTTTTTCAACTGTTGGTAGGCCAAGAACATTGCTTTATCTGTAAGTGGATGTGTAAATTCTGGATTCAGTTATCAGAGTAGTTTTCTCTTTGAGTTTTTCTTCAAAATCAAGTGCTCTGGACTAAAGATACCACATCTTTCAAAGAGACTCCAGTATAAGCTTTTATATTAAAATTTTTAGAAGAAATCAGATTGAAAGCTAATGTTCAAAAACTAAATGAAGGGCAGTGCTGACATCAAAGGATGATTTTCTGAAACAGGGATGGAGAGAAACATCTGAGCCATTGCTTGCCAGTCAAAGCACAGAATCTTAAAATGGCTATAGTCGTGTGGGTGGTCTTGGCCTCTCGTGCTGATGCCTGCTAGCTTTCCTCCCTGTATTGCCAAAATATACTCTGATGGAAGCAGATGACTCAGAATGCTTGGACAACCTCCCCTTGCCTTGAGAGGTGAAGCAAGTTCTGTAGTTTAATGCTGGTGCCAGAATTTGCTGCTTTTCATCCTCAAAGTGAGACCCTGGGGAGCAGCACAGGGTGTCAAGTAAGGGCTTGTTGGCACGGGCTGGGCTGATGCAGGAGAGCTGCTGAGCCAAGGGGGCATGAACCCCTCAGAGCTGGGCACTTGAGCCTGTAGAATCTTCTCTGTAGTCAACAGGTGGCCATTCGTTAAGGAAAAATCAAAAATCTGAGTTTCTTAGTGGTTTCATCTGCAATTAGAACGCTGTCTGCTTCTGTAGGTAAGAGCTGATTTTTCTATAGGTGGTAAAGGAGGAGCAGGGCTTGCAGGAGTTGTTTGAAGTTGCTGTGTAGTATCCAGGCAGTGTAGGAGCCATAGGAAGGTGGCTGGCAGGGAGTGGAAATAAGAGGTCACGGGTTGTTCTTGTTACATGGATGAAACCATTATTATCGTGCAGCACTGGGGCTTGCAGACTTTTCATTAGTGACCTAGAAGAGGGAGTGAACACTGAACAAAAGAAGCTGACAAGTGATGTGAGTTAGGGAGGAGTAGAAAATGCTGGGGAACGGGGCCAGGCTCAGCAGAATGGACATGGTGTAACAAGGCTGGGCTTAGAAGTACAGAACAAGCTAAAGAAAGGGTACAAAGAAACTGGGGCAGCTCTGTACCTTTTGAAGGTATTGTTTGTACCATAAAGACCATTTATCTTTCGTCATGGGATCCTTTGAGCTCCCCACTGACACTGGAAAAAGGGAGAAGATTAAGGAGACAAAATGTGAGAAGTTCTTAATAGACTACATGTATGAAATGTGTCACATATAAATGATCTTTCCCAGAGACAAGCCCAGATTGTCTCAGTTGTGGAATTATTTTTTAGTTCAGTTATAACTGGAGTTGGGTAGTTAGACCTGATGGGCCAGAGAATTCTGGCAGAATGTTGGTCCTCCCCAGAATTCAAATTATTTGTCAATGCTCTTGATAATGATTGAGCAAAAAGTAACATTTTTGTTTTAGCTGTGTGCTTCAACTAGAGTAAGTAGTGAGCCATTGTCTTGGAGGGAGTAGTGTATGAAATCAGCATTTTATCTTTAATCCTTCTTTTTGTAGAACTACTCCATGTCTGTGTATCTGGTTCGCCAGCTCACCTCAGCTATGCTTTTGCAGAGGTTGAAAATGAAAGGTATCAGAAACCCTGATCATTCCAGAGCACTAAGTAAGTAATTAACTTGCCTGTCTGTACTTTTGGAGGGTGGTTATTGGCTCTTTAAAACTAGAATTGGTAATACAGATGAGATTTGCTGTATTTTGAAAAGAAACTCCATGCCCAGAGTTTCACAGGTTCCTTTGGCTGCTGGTGAGGTATCACACTCTTTTTTTTCAGTGAGAGTTTTTAGGTGGCATACCCAGAGGTCCCATCTGAAATGTGCTTATGGGGAATACCACAAGCACCACTTGCTGTGCTGCAAGGTGTGTGCAGCTAGATGTCCTGAGTTCTCTTCACCTGCACCTCACTCAGTCCTGATTGTTTTATTTATCTCTTCACATGTTGGGTTGAGTTAGCTCTATGTGGCTGTTACTGCATCTGCAGTCAAACAGCATCAGATAATGTTGTGATGCAGTTTGCCAGTTGCTTATAAACGGTGAAACTGTTGTTGTTTATGAACTAGTATCCTAGATGCTTAATTTTTTTAGATAACTGGAGGAAAAGTGCATGTACTGCTGAATAAGGTTAGCATTTGGAATCATGATCTCTGTGTATAACTTCTTTATTTATTTTAACAGTTAAAGAAAAACTAACTGCAGATCCTGATAGTGAGATTGCCACAACCAGTCTGCGGGTCTCTCTAATGTGTCCTGTAAGTATGGCTGGAAATTTCCAGATACAGATTCGTATTTTCATCTGTAGTGCAGAATTGCTTTTTAAAGGCCTTGATTTAGAAACCTCACTGGTTTTGTGTTTTATATTAACAAGTCCAGATAAAAGAAGGGTGCATATACAAGCACCTGATCGTAGTAGCAGTCACTCATCTGTGGTTTAGGACTGTGAATGCCTCAGTTGTGATGCCCTGAGTCAAGTTGCTGCTTGTGCAGAGTGAGGCCTGTAGAAGGATTAATCTCCTATATTGAGGTGCTGACGGTAATCTGGCAGGCTGACAGAGTAATTAAAGGATACAGTGACAATTAGAACCTCTTATCTCCTCATCTTGGTGGCTTTGATTATACTGTAGCTACAGTAGCAAGCTAAAAAAAGTTGATCACCTTATAATAACGTAATGCTGCCTTGGGGATTCTCTTTCCCAAGAAGAAATTGGTTATTCTGAGTGTAACAAGTACCTGGAGCTCATGAAAACACCTGAAATATTGGGTTAAAAGAAAATTATAGAAGTGGGCACTTCAGTGGGTTGTTTAATAAAAATGAAATCCTGTAAATAACATTGTTTCAAGTCCATTAGAAGTGTTCCTGAGTGTTCTCAGCGTGGTGAAGCCTTGGAGCAGGGCTTAATTTTTCCTGTAAGTGCACTGTGGGTGTCGTGATAGGGTGGATTTGCTTGCAGCACCCTTAGCCTCAGGTGCCTCTTTAGTGAGCAGGAAGAGTTCTTTCACCAAATGCCTCTGTTAACCATTCAGGCCTGTTTATCTGTCTTCTGTTCTGACACCCTTGAAATGCATCTCCTGCAGCTGGGAAAAATGAGACTGACAATCCCTTGCCGGGCTGTGACTTGCACACACCTGCAATGTTTTGATGCTGCTCTTTATCTTCAAATGAATGAAAAGAAGCCTACCTGGATCTGCCCTGTCTGTGACAAAAAGGCAGCTTACGAGAGCCTAATACTAGATGGGTAAGAGACTGGCTTTGTAGATTACACAGTTATATGAAACTTTTTATTATATACTCAGTAGCTACTTTTGGGACTTGAGGTTTAGCTACTTGGTACTTTTTTTGTCAAAATACTTCTGGACTGGAGGAACCATTTAACTCTGGTTAGTTTCTCTTCCCATGTAATGAACTATGTAAGTTTTTCTCCTAACTGCACCATCAAGTTCTTGAGTCTCAGTATATTTCCTCTGGAGAAATATAAATGTGGCATGTGAGGGTAGATTTTCCTTTTACATGTCTCTATCCCTGAAAGGTGTTAACTTCAAAATGTGGCACTTCACTGATAACAATGGTCTAACTTGGTTCAGGGGATGATGATTTCTGCTTCAGTATGGAAATCTGTGCATTGCAATAGCGTTGGAGTGCACTATGGATAGGTTGAGATAATCCTATTTCCTGATATCTGCAATGGCTGTAATTATAGGCTTTTGGGTAGAAGGAACTAAGGAGAGAGTAGACACAGTGGGTAGAAGGGGATCATAATTAGCTTTTTCTCTGTGTCTCCTTTTCACTTAGAATAAAAATGTCACTTAGAATCAAAAGTGAAACTTTATTTTTTTCAGCCTCTTTATGGAAATCCTTAATGAATGTTCTGATGTGGATGAGATCAAATTCCAGGAAGATGGCTCCTGGTGCCCCATGAGGCCAAAGAAAGAAGCTGTGAAAGTGTCAAGTCCACAATGCACCAAAATAGAAAGTATGTACGTCTGGGTACTGGTTGCAAACCAGCACAAGGTGCTTGCATAATGCATGTGGATGTTGGTGTTTGTTTTGTGTAGGGCTTACTACTTCTAATCTTCTTGTAATTTAAACTAGAAAAGAAAGGGTTGTGTCTCTAAGAGTGCATTTTTTGTCTTTGCTCTTTATAATAGTTAAGAAAATGGAAGGTTGCTTTTGTTTTTCATTCTTATAATGATAAGTGAAAACAAAAGTTTGTTCTTTAATAGTCTCAGTGTCACACAGAAGAGTAATAAAGCAGGTACTGGGGCATAACATTCTTTGTAATGGCCGCAAAGACGATCTGTTATACAGGATCTGGGTTCCTGGTTCTCTTGCAAATGGAAACTGCTGACATCACCAGCTTTTGGAGAACAATGATTTTTGTTTTCTTCTTCAGGTTCCAGTGTTGTTAGCAAACCATGTTCCGTGACAGTGGCCAGTGAGGTAAACAAGAAGAAGGTTGATGTTATCGACTTGACAATAGAAAGCTCTTCTGATGAAGAGGAAGATCCTCCTGCCAAACGGAAGTGCATATTTATGTCTGAAATACACGGAAGCCCAACCAAAGGGTTTGTCAATTTTAAAGTTAGTTGTTATTCTGTAATGTCTCAGCTAAACTGATCTATAGAGAAGTGGACTTGGAATCCAGCACTACCCTTGCCGAGGAGAATGTCTAGGCCTCTCCTGTAGAAGGTTGTATTGATACAGTAACTTTGTACAGGTGAAACACTATTAAATAGTTTTACACCTCGCAAAAGACTTGCACTGACTGTTGCTGTGTTTGCAGGGACATTTCTGGATAGAAAAGGAAGCTGACTAAGCTAATGGGCAGTGTTCTCCTGAGAAAGTAGATCGTGCCAAGTGGAGGAACTTTATGCATTCTTACTGAGTTATTCTCATCTTAAAGGCTTTTCTCTTGCTGTCTGCTACACTTTCTATCTAATTTGCTCCAATGCCCAGGGGACAAGGCTGTGTTGTGTGTTTCATCCATCCTGTCAGCCTTTGAAGGGAGCCACTGTGCTGTTTTGAGTCAAGATGAGCTCTTCCTCCATTTCTCTGTTAAATTCTGGAATGTCTTGGATGGTCTTGTTGGCTGTGGTCATCAGTCAGTCCCGCACCTTGATTAGCATAACCAATGACTTCCCTAGTCCTCTAGCAACTGCTCTATCTTTGTAGTCTGGCCTGACTTTAGCACCAGGCTTGACCAGCTTCTCTCCTGCTGTGCCACCTTCTGTCTGTCCTGATCTGTGCACCTCGACTCAGGTGCTGCTTGTGGCTTCCATAATGTTCCTGCTCTTGGCCCCTGGGGCAGCCCAGACCTGCAGGGAGTGAGGGCCACTGGTCAGGCTCGCCAGCCTTGACTGCTCCAAGCTCAGCTTTTAGCAATGGCTCATCAGTTAGTGTTGCTGCCTGCATGAGGTGTGTGTCTGTGTCTCTCTGTGTAGTGGCTTATGTCTTGTACTAAAATAATAAACCAAATCCCCTTCTGTTTTGAAGGTTCCACTTCTGTTTCAGAAGTAATGAGCAGGTGTGCTGAGTCTCTAGTCCACAGGAATGTGTGTGTGGTCCTTGGTGAGCAAATAGTTGGTCATCTTCAACCTTTCAGTGATACTGAAATACTGTTGCTTTTTTGTGAGGATTATGGAGGAGTCCTTCTGCAAGAGACTCTTCCTTACTTTTAGAAGAAAATGTAGCTACAGATACATCTCTTAATGAAGTTTCAGAAGGCACCAAGACTTCCTTCCGTGCTCCTGTGTTTGAGATGGCTACCTGCAACTGTAATTGTAGGAGGACTGACTTTTCTTGTCTCTCTGTGACCCATGTATTTTCTTTGCTTTTTGGGTATGGATATGGCATATTTTCATTCTTCAAATCCAAATCAAAGCCAGGCTTTTGGGGTATTGCTTACCTGCTTTAAATAGTATTGTCTGAATGCTAGTTTTGGGAAAGCTGGGGTGTCTTAGAGGCCACAACAATGTAGGCTGAAGTATGAGAGGCACCTGTGAAGGGACGGTCTGAAATTCAAGCTTCTGACATCAGAAGTAGCTTAGCAGGTAGGAGTCTGGGAAGGAAGATGAGTGTTATAACACTGATGGAGGGAGCAATGCGGAGCATCTGGGAGCAGAATTCTGCATGTTTCCATCTGATTTGGAGTTCATGAACTGTTTTATGTACATAGCTGGTGCCTGAGCACCTGTGGTGGTGTTTGTAACTATGCTGCCAGGAGGTCAGGCAGCATGAGGGGAAGCAGAAGGATGTAGCATGGTCCTAGAGAGCTGAACTGGAGGCTGTGAGTAATGACAGGCTTACATTTAATTCCCACATGTGTGTAATCTGTGTCATCCTGTGGGGCAGGATAATGGTCAGTCACGCCCTTGGTGTAACAGGTGGGCACAGAGCAGCAGTTCTGTGGAGAAATCGGATGGAGCGCTCTCCTCCTGGCTCTGGTCACTTGCACATACATCCCTCTGTGGGTGCTCACAGACACCCATTTCTATCTCTGACTGTTGCTAATGACTCCAGCACTGTACTTTGTTTTAATGCCAACTTGCTCTTATGTCACAGCTGCTGTTGAGAGCCAAGATACGGTCATGTTATTATGAAGACTGTTATGAAAAAGGAAATTAGAGTGGAGTACTGGTAGTGAGTAGCCACGCTATAGCTGTGTTGTCACATGGTGACTTGTGAATGAGAGTGCACAGCAGTGCATGGTTTCCCTTCTGTAACTAACGGCCAGGTTGTTTGTAATTTCCCATGCTGTTTGAAACAGGGTTCTCATGTATCAGCCATCTACTGCCAGAGTGCCCAGTGTGACGACGGTCGATGCTGCTGCTATTCCTCCTTCATTAACAGACTACCCAGTACCATTCCATCATCCACCAATATCCAGTATTTCATCAGACTTGCCAGGTAAGGTGCTGAGTGTTTTTCATGGGTGTTCTGACAGCAATATTAATTTATGGGGTGGGTAAAAATTGGAAGAATTGATTAACTCTTTGGTTGTTTTTGTTTTGTGTTTTTTTTCTTTTTAATGGAACAAGTCTGTATGCAATATTGCACTGATGTGATGTCTAGACAAGCCTAGTACAGGCTGTCTGCCCATTTTCAGATTGCATTTTGCAACAGTGATGTGACAAACACTGCTTTTGGGGTACAAATTGGCACTTGGGCACAGCAGCCAGAAACTGCTCTTGCCCTGCTCAGCCAGACTTTGTGTAAACATCCGGTGGTTATGTGTTGTAGATGCAAGTGAGAGTAGTTACTTGTTTTAGTTACTAGAGGTGTGAGGGTGCTGACTCATCCCAGCCCTCAGTGTTACTCTGCTAGCTGATTGTAGTGGTGCTCTGTCTAGACTGTATGAAAAAGGTTAAGGTGAGCTACAATCTGTGAGCTGACCTCTATTGACTTTCTTTACCTAGACATACCCTAAATGCCTATGATGTATTCTTCAACACTGCTGCTAAATATCAGACAAAAGGTGGGGATACTGATTGTTTTCTATCCTGGCTCCTTGAAAAGAACACTGTATATAGGGACTCTGGGGGTTCTCTTGGCCGGCTGTAACAAACCCAGAGCCCAGGAAGTGGTGACTTGTGGTGACAGGTGTCACTTTGGCCTCCTGTACTTTCCCTTTCCCTGCTCCATTGCCTGTCTCCATTCCTCCCCTGCAACTCTGGGTTTTTTCCTCTTCTTTCAGCACCAGTTTGGCAATGAGATGGATATCATTCCCCTTGTTTCTCTGTCCATTTTGGCTCCCTTACTGCTCCCTCCCTCCACTTCTCCCTTGTCAAGAAATCAGTTGTCTTCCCAAATTGGATAGGAGAATGTGCTGAGAGAACAGCAGTCTAAAACTGTTGTCCAGCTCTTACCAACTGAAGTTCTAGAACTTGCATAGACAAAAGAAGCTGTCAGTTCTGTAAATGCAGCTGATGTTTAAAATCTCCTTCAAAATTTTTCTCTAATGGAGAAGAGGAGGAGCGATGTCACGAGCCAGAAGAGATTTGGAGGTGAGGGGAGAGGGAGGGAGCATACCATTTCTTTCTGTTGACATAGCAAACACAAGGCCAATATTTAGGAAAAAAACTCAAAAAATGTGGTCATTTCATTGGTTTCATAATTCTAAACATCTTGCCCTAAATGCTTACACGCTAATGGTGTTTAAGATGGACACTAGTTGTCACTGCTCTTAGAGGATATACATTGAACTACTTGTAGTTTCCTCTTCTTCGTTCCTTTTATTTGTCTAGACACAAAACGGGGATGATATTAGAAATGTTTCCTTATTGGCTGCCCGTGGGTGGAGGAAGAGACCTGCTGCTTGTTTTTGGACTTGTGCATGTTGTGACTTTACTTCATTCCAGCATCTTAATGTGATGACACTCTTCATGTCCCAGTTTGGCCAAGTCAGGTACAATATGCAGTGAAACTTGCATTATGAACCAACAGCTCCAAATGGCAACCTCCATCTAAGCAACCACATTGAACCACCCTGCAATATCCAGTGAATAATACATCATTATGTCATCCTCATTCTTAAAAAGAGCCACTTGTACTAGATAACTTGTTTTGCTGCTGCCTGAAGTAGTCGTTGAGAGTGGTGTCACAGTGGTATATTCCATTTAGAAACTCTGTTTGAATTGCAAAATCTGTTCTACAACCACCAAAAAAAGTCCTTGAATTTGTTGTGTATGCATAAAAGAGAGGCATGTTAATTTATTATCCTTTTCTTCTTCCTAGGTCTGGATTTTCTTTCGCTAATCCCAGTTGATTCACAGGTATGTTTATGATCTATTGTGGGGTTAATTTTCGAGTCTGATTTTTGTGGTGTGGTGCTCCAGTAATTATCAGAGTGCCATCATCCAAACTGTGTTTGCAGTTCATATGCTTAGACCTAGCCACAGACTAGGAAAACCTGTTTTCCCAGCAAGAACTGGTAATGAAGATGCATTAAGGAGAATACAGTTTAGCCTTTCTATGATGAATCCAGGCCTGGAAACTCTTTGCTGGTAGTTTGTCTTTCTAAAGCAAACACATCTGCAGCACTAACTTGAATACACCTAGAGTGGCAAGGCCCTGGCACAGGTTGCCCAGAGAAACTGTGGCTGCCCCATCCGTGGTGTCCAGGCTGGATGGGGCATGGAGCAGTGTACTATAGTGGGAAGTGTCCCTGCCTGTGGCAAGGAGATAGGATGAGATGAGCTTTAAGGTCCCTTCCAACCCAAACCATTCTGGAGAACAAAAAAGGGGGGTGAGGGAGGAGGGCTTGTGGCTGCTGTCCCCTCTTGGTCAGTCAGTGACTTGCAGAACTCTGGTTCTCGCTGTGTGTGCCTTACCAAGGTCCCACTGGGAACACGTCTGGTGCTTGTTGTGTGGGGAAGATGTATCTTCAGAGCATACATTTCCCTCGTGCAGTGAGTCTCTTCACTCTTCATTGTTTGTTTCAAGCAGTACTGTCCTCCTATGTTTTTGGATAGTCTCACCTCAACCTTAACAAGCAGCAGCACGCCTGGCAGCATCATCACCTCCACCAGCCACCACGAGAGCAGCACTCACGTTAGCTCCTCGGGCCGGGCCGAGGCCGGCGTCATCACCAGCAGCGGCGGCGGCGGCGGCAGCGCGCCCGACATCATCTCCCTGGACTGACCCTCGGGGCAGCACGGGACCCCGCAGGCATTGCACACAGCTGCTGCTGCTCCTCCTTACCCCCCAGAATTCCAGCACCTCGGAGCTCGCGCTGGTATTTATTGAAAGGATTTGCCTCCTGGGAAAAAGTGGGGTGAATTTGTTGATGCTAGGAAGAGAAGCGATAAGATGATTTTTGTTGGTTTTTTTTCTTTTCACCCCACACCTGCTCATTGAATAGCTAGAGAAAAGGCCCTTTTGAGAAAATGTGTTCATGCTCTTGGTTTGTTCTGGGGATATTGACTTTCTGTTGCTGCGTGGATTCCATAAGTGATTTTCAATTTTGTTGTAAAACACAGCAATAATGTAAAAACAAGTTGTTTTTTTTTAAATAAAGGAAAGCACTTACTCACTCTAGGACAGCAATTAGGACAAAGGTGCAGAAGTGTAAGAATTAGTGAATTTTTAAGATTTTCACTGGGGCCTGTAATAAACTTCATTAAGAGAATGAAGCTTTGAAATAGCCATGATGTGTTATATGTCTTGTTCCCCACCTCCCCCCTTACCTGGGGACATACAGGAAGCCTCTATAAATGGAGTTGTTTGGGGTTGTTGTTGTTTTTTTTTTCTAGTTTCATGTTTTTCACAAATGCAACTAGAGTCTAAGCTGTGACCTCTTCCGTTTTATGTTCTTTGAGCTAGGAAGGGGACAGACTATCTATGCAAACCCTGCATCACACAGTCTCTGCCATGTAATTGGGACACCTCTCCACCACCAAAAACTCCCAGTACACAGCTGAGTGTGCAGCTGCTTTCTGTGGCAGCTCTAAGGAGACAAAATAGGAATTGCTTTCTCCAGTGCAGGAGTATTTTCTAGGATTTCTTTATTATGGTTTCTGTCTCTTCAGTAGCTTCTGTATTCCATGTGAACTGTGAGGGAGGCTTGGCTTTTTAGGAGATAGAAGCCAAAGCTGCACAGTGTCCCCACCTAATTTTGAATTGTGTGTTTAGGGCTTAATGATGCTTTGCCCCACATTTCCTGGCCTCCTGATTGTTGCTTTTCTACTTCAAAGGGAACAACTTCCTCGTTTTACTCCTCTGATGACCGTGCTGCTTTGTTTGTGTGTACGCAGTGTCTGCACGCGCACACCTCTGGGGATAACCTCAGCAGTACTGTATGTGGAAGAGGTTACAGACTAGGAAATCCAAGTCATTTCCATAGAGCTGGAATAATGGTATTGTCTATGTATGCTGAAATAACAGCTTTTCCAAGTGTTGTGTTTCTGTTAAGTAACTGTATTTGAGATTATTCCTTCACTAATGACCAGATTTTACTTTTTTTGCTAATTTTATGTTCCTTTTTTCTTATCTCTTTAGTTGGTTGTCTGGTGCTTTTTGCCTTCCAGTACTGTTACAGTATTTGAACCAAGTTACGTGGATGAGAAATATTGAAACAGGATGTTTTGTAACTCGTCTGCCCTGTACTCCCCCCTTTAATGCTGCATTACTGTTCTTTATTGCCTTTTTTGTATCATTTTTCACAGCAGTTTTGAGTTCACATGTTGGTCTTAATAGTGCACCCAATCTTTTCTTCGTTTTTCTTATCTGTTTAATATTTTGTACCTGTTAAAGATCAGTTTCTAGCATGATTTATTTCCAATAAAACCATGCTTTTCATGAAGTTTTTCCTGACGGCCTGCAGCAGATCAGTGCTTTCTGCATCACCATTGCACGTCAACTTGACCTATAAGTAGAGTGTGGAAAGAGGTTCCAGAGTAATTCTGAATAAAAGATTTAAAACTTGTCTCTGCTGAAGATGCTGTTTGTGCTCTTAATGTCAAACTCAAGTGGCTGAACAGGGATGAGAGCATCTCACAGGTACATTAAAAAGAGAAGTAAGGACAAGTGTCCATCTTAGGATGTGCTCTGAACCCCTCAGGGTATAATAAAATACAGCTGCAGGTGTAGATTACTGTGCCCCATGTAGCAGGCAGTAATTGGGGCTGGGGTAGGATTGTGTTCTTCAGCTGTTGGGGGCAGGGGCTGCATTTAGCTTCAAACCTTCCCCACCACTGACAGCAGCAGTGCAAACTGCAGAGCCCAGGTTGTCACAGGCTGCGGTGTGAGGCAGGTGTTAAGGAAGAGTGCTTTTCCTGCAGTGCCAGTAGATTACAAGGCTTGTGTAACTCTAAATCCTTTAACTGCTGAGGGTGTACCAAGGGGTCTGAGTAGTGTCATGCTCCTTCCATCCTCCTGCTTCCACAAGAGAACAAGGAATTTGGTGGGATGGGTGGGGAGGGGGACAGGGGCTGCAGCTGAGGTGGGGCTTGTACCACTCCTACCCCTGCTAAGTAAAACTGGCCTGTTGAGCTAGGTATGGATTTGGGTTTTTTTTTCTTTCAGCAAATCATATAATGCATCAGAATGTCTATCCAAGGACTTCTAACACAAGAAAAATCTTGGAGAAAAGGTTAGATGACTTCTTGCATCTTTCTTTGCATTGCGGGAGTTTATGGTCGCTGTGGTGAACTGTATCAAGCACACCTTCAAGCCCGCTGCAGAAAGGAAGTAAAGTGGCTGAGGTTGACACAAAAAGGTCTGGATACCAACATCCAGTGAAAGCCTTGCTGCACCAACTGGCCTCTTTTCCTCACCCATTAATTTGCTGTGATTTTTTCTGCTGTTTCTGGAAGTGAGCTAGCTGCTAAAATTCTAGTGACAGCACCTACCCTCACCAAGGCTCTCAGCCTGAGCTCACTTCTGGTTTTCATACTCCATATCAGATAAAGCTGTCACAGAGCCATGGAGGCAGGACTTTGCTACCCACCACCACCACACCAGCCCCAGGAGATTCTGTACCTGTCCAGCAGCAGGAACTGAGGCGTTTCCTGAATGAGAAAACAGCGTGACCACAGCCCCAGGGCAGGGCCTGTCCCCTGTGCCGGCCCTGCTGAGGCACCTGCAGTGCTGGGGACAGCTCTGGGCCCCTCAGGACAAGAGAGGCACTGAGGGGCTGGAGCGTGTCCAGGGCAGGGAACGGAGCTGGGAAGGGGCTGGAGCCCCAGGAGCGGCTGAGGGAGCTGGGAAAGGGGCTCAGCCTGGAGCAAAGGAGGCTCAGGGGGGACCTTGTGGCTCTGCACAAGTCCCTGACAGGAGGGGGCTCAGGGGGGTCAGGCTCTGGGAACAGGGAACAGGGAAAAGAAGAGTCTTAAGCTGCACCAGGGGAGGGTTAGGAAGAAATTCTTCACAGTACGAGTGATTGGGCATTGGCTGGGGCTGCCCAGGGACACGGTGGAGTCACTGAAAGTGTTTCAGAAAAGACTGGATGTGGCACTCAGTGCCAAGGTCTGGTTGATAAGGTGGTGTTGGGGTCACAGGCTGGACTCGATGACCTCAGAGGTCTTTTCTAACCTAACTGATCCTGTGTTTCTGGACTGCCAGCCTTTTGCCATCTGTCTCCCAGAGCACAGAGGATTCCTGTTAGGAAATCAAGGAACACATCATCTGTCTGAGAGGACAAAACTTGACTGTTCAGCAAGAATTCCTGCAAGAGCAACAGTGAAGGGAGGCACTTTCTAGGTTAAAAACAACTGTGGTCTAGGCAAACTGTAAAAGAGCACCATTAGTCCTAAGTGGCTTTCTTTTAATGTGGGGTTTTGACATAGGCAGGAGTGATCACAGAAAACACACAGGGAACAACAACCACATAAGGCAAATTAGGATGCAATTTTTATTTTTTTTTTAATTAGGTGACTGTGCCATCACCACACTTTGTTAACGTTCTGTGTGTATTCAGTGTGACACTCTAAAAAATTTCCATTTCCTTCCTGGTTTTAAGAAGAAACTATTAGGACAAAACTGGGCAGTGCATCACGCACCATGAAACAGAAGTGATTACGACTTAACTAGGAAGTTGTCCACAGGTGGAACAAGCTCCTTGAAGCCTTTGCCTTTACCTATTGCAGACACAACTTGCCAAGGATCTCCAGGCAAAATCTGCCAATAATCAAAATGCACTGGAAAAACCTGGCTGCCAGTGTGGGATCTCAAATTGGCAGTAAAACCTAGCGGGAAGGAAAAAAAAAAATTAAAAAGGGATGAGCCAGCTACAGGAAAAAATAGAACTGGCTTATTGTGAGTTTCTGCATAGACAAAACCGTTGAACACCCTAATGGTAGCTAGGAAACTCCTGCTTTCAAATTAATTCTTTAAAGCAGGTAGAAGTGAAGCCAACTCCCAACTGCAGAAAGATCTTATGTGACCAAGTTAATTGGCAATGAAAAAGGCAAAATTCAATTCAGATATACAGAAAAGGACATGGGAAAAAAGGTGTTTCACATGTCACAGGAGCTGACCTGGTCAGCTTGAGCTCCTTGGGCTATTATAAGCACTCAGGAGTGTTAATTCAGTGTTCAGAAGCAGTGCAGGTGAGAAATGGAGTGCTTGCACCTGTTAGGAGAGGAACAGGACACAAAACATTGCGTGCAGCGACAGCCTGTCCTATATTGTGAACCTGTGCAATGTGGCTCTATTATCACCAAAGCAATTACTGCAGAGAAGGTTCCAGAAGGGGAACAAGAACAAAGCCCTGAACACACTCAGCCACCTTGGGCCCTCCAGCGTGGGAAAGGCAGCAGTGCAGGACACATACAGAGGGCTAAAAATTAAACATGGAAAAAAACCCCCTAAATGCTCAAACCCAGGCATACAAGTACATAAATTATTCTTTTAAGAAGTTAGATTGCCAGTTTAGACCTTAAAAGTTGAGCATCTCTTATTTCATCCCTGATTACTTGAGCAGGTACCGCAGTGATGCTTCAAAAGAAGCCACCTCCAAAATAAAACATGACATGTCTTGCAGTTTTTCCATGTGAGGAGTTCCAAATGTGCCCTGTGAAGTCTCCAATGTCACGGGATACTCCCGAAGGGCATTTTTAATCAGGAAAGAGTGAAATGGGACGCACAAACAAACCCCAGTACCCGAGGAAGGGCTTTGTACCACACTGGAAAGCTGGAGTTTCAGGGGCAGCATAATAAAGACTATTTAATTATTTTAAAGGTAGCCTAAGGATTCACAAGATGATGTCCTACCATTGAAGCTCCTTGGGCTGGCACAGTGTCCTCCTTTTAGAGCTTCAAATTGCTACTAGAATTTCTACCCTGCTGCTGCTGGTGACCAATTCTTCCTCCCAGGCTTGGTGCAAAGGAAAATCTTTACTTAAAATGATGTAAACCCAACCTGAAAAGTCTGAATGTGCAGGAGCTGCCACATCTTTCTGGCACCCTCTGCTGGCACCAAAGCCTAGAGGAGCAGGCTGCCAGGAAAAAAGGAGTAAATTATCTGAACTGGAGATGTTCCGAACTGAAGATGTGCAGGGCAACAGGCTGACAAGCAGTCTGATAAATACTGTACCTAAAAACACATCAGTTTGGCTTAGAAACATGACTACAGCTGCAAAGCTCCCCTGCTTTGCTAGGATAGGTCTCACAAGTCATAGAAGTGAAAAAATTGTCCATTTTAGTCTTTTGGCCTTGCAGTCACATCCTTCAGCCCTGATGGTCAAGACTTTAAGCAGCTGGGCTGGTATATTTCCTACCCATCAGCCAGCACTGTAGTCTGGAAATAATTTTTAAAGCAGGCTTTAAATCTTCCAATTGCTTTTAAGATAGTTAAGACAATGGTATGTGAATAGCTGTGCTTAGTGATAAACAAATTCTTTTAGGATGGAATGTATTTTCCAGGCTTTTCATGGAAAAAATTAATTTACTCAGAAAATCTGGTTATTCAAAGGCCAGAAGTTAATGTTTAAACAGTTCTAAAAGAGTTTATGTAGAAAACCCAATTCTTTCTGCTCTTTCTGGTTATTTGGGATTCCCATTGCTTGTTATCCCAAAGGTTTACAGCGACAGAAACAAAGAAGACAAACCCCCCAAATAATAACTTTCCCAGAGGAAAGAATTTGTAAAGAACAATATAATTTACCTACCCACTTACATTTTGCTGTTTCCATTCAACCTTTTCATAACTTTAGAATAAAAAGCCTCCTGGAATCACAGAATAGTTGGGTTGAAAGGGACCTTCAAGCCCATCCAGTGCCACCCCCTGCCATGGGCAGGGACACCTTCCACTGTCCCAGGCTGCTCCAAGCCCTGTCCAGCCTGGCCTTGGACACTGCCAAGGATCCAGTTATAAAACCAACTGTGACAAAACCAGACATGCAATAGGCACACACCCAAGTGTGTTTTCACATCCACTTCCAGGAAACCACAAGAGTTCTGTTCTGATGTTGTTCAGATCAGTGATGCAAAGTCTCCGTATTCCCACTGAGAGTCCTGTGTTTACCTCTATTGCACCCAAAACAAGAAAGACCTGGACTTATTGGAACGAGTCCAGAGGAGGCCC
>JACBWW010000008.1:35075739-35126541 GCA_020086605.1 Lanius collurio | reverse complement strand
TCTCTGTTGATCTCAACCACAGGTTCTCTGAGTCTATAATAAAAACAATGTAATTTCCCACACATCAGCATCCAGCATATAAAGGCATAAACCAAACTTTATGTGTGGTATCCCAAGGCTTTTTTGACGCTCATTTTCTCTTTGTAATACCCTGTTAAACAGTTCCAAATTATTAATCATAACACAGAAAATTAATCTAAATCCATCTCAGGCAGTTTTGCTCATATGTGGTCTAGGAGTGCTGTATATTTGACAGCCCTTGGTATTGTGGGAATATTTTTTTTTCCCAAAGCAGCTTCATTTTCAGGTTGTCCCTCACAGAGGAGAGCGCAGTGGTATTTTTTTGCTGGTACAGGGTAAGGTAGGCAAATAGTGGTCATCTGAAGGAAGGCACATCCAGCATGGAGCCATCAGCATATCATGCATGATGTAAGAACCCAAAATTCACATTGAAATTTAAGCTTATTTCAACAGACATAACAACCAACATCAAAATAAACTTACTGGATTCCATGTAGAAGGCCTTACCTAAGGATTCACTTCCATTCCATTCCATTCCATTCCATTCCATTCCATTCCATTCAATTCAATTTCAGTCCAAAAACTCATGGCAGCCATTTGAGATTTCCCTATGATTGCTTAAGTATTTTAAATATTAAAGCTATTTGTAAAATACTTATCTAGAACAAGAAATTTGGGCAAAACTCTATGTTTGAATTACTAAAAACCGTCACTCATTGCATTCTGTTTTTGCCTTGGGCTGGTGGCTTACATTCCAGCCAAAGGCTGGGATCTTGGGTTATATTAACTCCTGAGAAAGAACCATGAATGTTCTTCTCTGTTGACAACAGATTACAATACTAAAAAGAAAAAGGTCCATGGTATTTTATGTTTTTTCCAAATTCTGATGAGAAGGGGTTCACACACAAATTTTGAGTGGCATGCTGAATATGTTATTCCAGGTAACAGACCATTCAGATTTTCTGCCTGCTACTTCTGTCCCACATTTTTCACATTGTTCTTGTTTCTAGTCTCTACAGAAAGTATGGGCCTACTTTAGAAGGAGGTTGGCTTTCCTAAGGGTTAACCTGCTAAACTAAAAAAAGTTTACCCTTACACCCTTGCAATCAAATAAAAAAATAGTGTTGTACCTTAAGGACAGGATCCAGAACTAGCTGGCACAATGCACTCAGCAACTTCTTTCCATCTGGGCTAGTGGCTGATTTGCTGAGTTTTCCAATTGCTGGATCAAAATATCTAAAGAAGATGTTTATTTTTATTCCTCCAGTTTGAACTTGCGGAGTATCCACTTCCCCTGCAAAATTCCACTTGGTTATTTTTAAAAGAAAACTTCTCGAAGTTTCACATTTCAGCAGCAATTCAAATAACAGAAGGTGGCTAATTTCAGTATAGAATAGCTGCTAGAAGTCTGGGGAGGCAAAGGATGGCTTTCTGTTCATTTAGGCCTTTGATTTTTTTTTTTTTTTTAACTACAAACACTGACTTTAACATGCATTTTTCCAGATTGAACAGGGTTTGGAGCAACCTGGTCTAGTGGGAGGTGTCCCTGCCCTTGGCAGAGGGTTGGAAGAGATGATCTTTAGGGTCCCTTTCAACCCAAACCATTCTGGGATTCTATGATTTTTTAGGCTTTTACAGGGAAATAGTTGCTTTAAGCAACCTTGCTTAAATCAAGAATTCCCCTAGTCCCTCCTGTTATCTATTACTGTCTTTTGAAGCCTTGCTAAAATCATTTAAATAAGATAAATCCTACAGGAACCGACGAGTGTGTCAGTCAAGATAGGTTAATTTATTGTAAGGCAGCAGAAGACAAGCAAATATATTGAACTTTCACGCCTGTATAAAGCATTCAGTTAACAGCAAACTGTGTACACAACTAATAGAAAATCTAGCCCATCGTTTTCAACAATACTGGGTTCATTAAATTCACAGAAATACTCACTGGAATCATAAGACTGGATTTGGTCCATCATCTTGTGTTTGTGCATCAATTTTACCCGTGCAGGCCAATGAAATCATTTGGGTTCTGAAGCCGTGAGAGTGAATCTTGTCACAAGGCTCACACAAAATATCTGCACAACCAGCCATTGCCTTTCTCAGCGCCGTGTTTTAACACTCAGATACTTAAATCTTTATGCTGCAGGAGTTCCGAGCTCCCGCCCGGGGCTGGCGGCGTTGGCTCCGCTCAGCAGAAGCGCTTGTAAGCACCGCTGGCATCCTCAGAGTGTCACTGTGGCATCTCAGCATGGACCTGCAGCCGTTCCCTCTGCGCCCTGCTGCGTCCTTTCCACCCCAGAGCCTTCTCACCATCTCTCCCGCTTCATTTTCAGCTCAACCGCAGCCTTCAAGCAAGAGATTCATGATGTACAGTGGGAATATTTACTACACAGGTTAAATTAAAACTTGAGAAATATATTTGTAAGGCTCCGAGTAGGATCTGGAGGACGATCCCGTTGTGACAAATGTTAACTTTCTCTCGAAATTAAAAGAGAGGTGGCTCATTCCTGCCACACAGATGGAACTGGCCTGACTTAAGAGTGGCTGAGATTCATGAAATGCAAGAATCAGAATAAAATCCTAGCTGAGAGAACCTTTGTTTCAGTAACTAGGGTAAGCTGCAGTCAATTTCAACTGTAAAACAAGCCAGTAAAGGACATTCTACCTGAACAAAGGGAAACAGGACTAAAAGCTGGTGAGAAAGTCTGTCTTGTACCTGTTTGCTGAAAAAAATAGTATCTGAACCAGCCCAGTTCTAACAATTCCTCACCTTAACATCTGGACCACCAGAGAAAACTTCCAGGCGGCTTTGCTTTTTTATTTTATAATTCTCAGCTGTAACACAGGAAATAAAATTTGTCTTTCTATCCAACTATGCTTTCAGACCTATCCAGCACATTATGATATAATTACTGATAGCAAAACAGAGACTTACATCTTCAGATCAGAACAGAGAAATTCCATACCTTCTCAGTCAGGAATAGCAGGAAAGCAGGTTTCTTGTTGAGTAAGTGACAGAAGCAGCAAAGTGAGGCACAGAAAGCCAATCTTCTGGCTTTAAAGACCCACAGCTTCCCTTCAGCAGTTTGCTCCAGGCAAATGTCTTACATTTGGGGTTTGAATGACACTGAGAAACCGGCCTGAGGTTACACATTTTGTCACTGGAGGATGATCTGCTTTGTGAATTCTCCACTCCCTGTCAGTTGCTTTCACTCCCCAGTTGGTTGGCCTGAAATTACATCCCCAAAAGAAAGAACATGGGACAGTGAGGGGGGGAGGTGACTGAAGAATGGCTCTTTCAGGCTGGCCAGACATCTCAACAGCCATAAATGTGTGCAATTGTTTCACATCAAGGCTGGTACACTCCAAAACTGGATTCCAACCACAGTCGAAATTTTGAAGTTTTAATGTCTGCTTTACCATAATATTGCCTACTGGTCCAGTTTCACCTTCTCCATACAAGGGAATGATGACAATGATATTTTCCATGACTCTCTGGTAAAGTTCCTCCAGCTCCAGCTGCAATCTGGTAAAGAAATGTCCATTTAGTTCATTGTCAGTACTGGTTTGATATGTTCTGCAATAGCCTGTCACAGAACTATCTCTGTACTACCTCCCCTAATAAAATATAAACACAATTAAAACGTGTATTTTATCTGGGAAAGACCTGTGATCTACTTGACAGAGTGGTGAGTGGGAAAGTCAGAGTACAAAACCCATCATTCTCAGTTACATGTATGTTTCTAATGGAGGGAGAAGAAAGACAAGCAGCTCCACTCTCCAGCAGTTTACTGAAAGATCGACTTTACTTCCTGCCTTCTTTTTGCCTTCATGGCTACACACATGTATTTACTCTACATTCCACCCACAGGTTGGATATGAAATGGCACAATCCCCTAACATACAGGAAAATCCATGGGCTAAGAATTCATATCAGAATTAATATCATTAGAAGTTAAACTTTTAGAGAAACAAGCTCCTTCCATCACATTTTTTTTTTCCCTGAAGAAGAAGAAAGTGAAATACACTGAGTTCTTTCCAGCTGAAGAGCATGTTCACCTGAAACAGTCAGTCACAACAGGGGCACCACCAGTGACAGGAGGGCTGCTGTGACTTCAGAGAAGAAATCGACATTTCCAGGCAAGTCAAGTTAATAAGAAAACCCAAACCATCCCTGCACTGTCTGATGAAGGCTAAGGTGCTGTCTGGAAGTTTACAATACATAGAAATTGCCCTGTAAGAGAAGAAAATAATATTAGTAACAATAAAATAATATTTCATTTTTTGCCAATTTTAAAAGCTTCATTGGTCAGGCAATTACTGTGCCAACACTATTACAGCACCAATACTTCAGTATTCCAATTTCTGAAGTTATTATGATCTAAAATTCTGCTTTTGGTGTACTTAATATTTATCCTTATTCAAAACCAGCACCCTAAGATAAAAGTCACATCATGATATCACTGTGAGACACTTGTAGAGCAATACTCCAAGTCATATTAAAATTCATTCACTTTAAAACTTTGCAGTTGCAGACATCAGAGATAGAGGAAATAACAAGACACAGCCCTCCACAGTAAGAAACCCACTAAAAATGAAGGATACTAGTGAGAAATTCTCCAAAAGTATCTTCCTCCATACTGAGGAGCAGGTGAGAATGGTCAGTGGGTACCCCCTAAAGCTCTCCCCCAATATATCCCAGATTGCACTCCGAGGACTGGGAGCTTCTGTTCTGTAGTGCACTGCTTGAGGCACATGTCAAAATAAAAAGATCTGGCAAGAGGCAAGGCTTTCAGCAGAGCCCTCCTCTGTCTTGAGATTTTAAAGCAAAAGAAAGGAAGAAAAGACACAAACATAATTTACGTGGACTCAATTGTGATACACCTTTCTTGCTCTTTTCCTGTGTATCTGTGAATCAGGTTCCTCAAGCTCTATCTGAAGAAAAGATGCTCTACACACCAAGGATTCTGACAAGGTTAGTTTGATCTGTTCTATTGTGAAATTCACCAGAAGGGGAAAGGAAAAAAAATTAAAAATCAGCTATTGCTTTCCTTCAAATGTTGATGTGAAGTTTTAAAGTTCTACTGTCAATAAATTCACAACCTAAAGAGGAAATGAGGTTGTTCATGCTTTTAAGCTTAGTATTACAAACATCCATTCACATTTTTGGCAAGTTTGTGTGAGCACAAAGAGCAAAGGAATAACTTAAATTATAGCCCTGGTTTTGTGTCTACCACCACAGAAAATGAAGAATCCACAGGTGGAGACAGAACAGCTCATCCCTTCCAAATGTTCCAGGAGAGTTTGGTGCCCACAGCCGAGAGCTGCAGCTCTCACCAGAGCTCCATCCTTCTCCTCTCCTCCCACCTCTGCTCCTCTTCATGCCAAGCCCTGCTCCAGCTCCTGCTGCCCTCTCCCAGGATGAGTGCTTCCAGGTGAGCCCGGCCTCCAGCACACCTTTTAGAGGCAAAACACCAGCTCTGGAAACTGGTGGGCCAGCTCAGCCAAAAACCTCTTGAAAAACATTAATGAGCCAAGTGCAGAATTTTTAGAGCTCTTCTCACAAATTGCATCTCTGAGAGGGTAGTTCTAATTTCCATAATTCTTCTGTCTCTTGCTAAGAATATTTCCCCTCTTTCAACTTGTAAAAGAAGAAAGGAAAAAAGAAATCTTGGCCCCCAGAAGTGCTGGTGTTTATCTGTTAAGTACATGAGATGTACAACCCACAGAACGAGACACCTTAGCAAAGGCAGGTGAGGTGTTACCAATCTTGGCCTGTCTCTGTCACAAGTCACCTGTAGGTCACAGGAGAACCTTTAACGTGGCTATTCCTGCAAATCCCTTTAATGCAGGAAGTGCATCACAGGTTCAGGGAAAAGGACAGAACTGGGAGGAAAAAATAATAGGGAATAGCAAACAAACAAACAGAAACCACATATTTCAGCAGTGGTGTGTACTTGTTGATCAAGTGAAGAAAAATACACCACAAGAAACACCTAAAGAGGTTCCTTGTCTGAGCTGGAGTCACAAAAATCAAATTAAACATGCATTTCTATTGGTAAACTAAAAAGAGTTTCCAACACAGCTGGCATACTAATGAGCACATCTTCCTGGAAGGATAAGACATTAAAGTATCAACCAGGCCAGCTCAAAATATAATTAAATGTAAGAGACAAAATGGGGTTTTTTTAAGTGAACAGATACACTGCAGATATAAATTACTGCATGTTTTTGTAGTAACTTTGGATCTTTAGTTCAACTTTTTAATTGTATGTTTTTCAGCAATTGGTTCTCATTAAGGTAGCCAAGTTCTGTTTGGAAATGAGAAATGTCTAAGCAGCAGCTTGGCCTCTTCACTCCAAAATGTATTATTTCCCCACAGTCCTTTTCATTTTTAGTTTCTTTCCTACTTAAAAGTCTGCAGAAAACAACCAACCAACCCCTCCTTCTTTTGCCACCGCAGAAAATTTAGTACAAACAAGACGATTTTTTATGTATGTTTATACTTTTGCCAGTGGTCCACCTCATATGAAGATACTTCATTTCTGAATTTGACCCATTAGGTTACTCTTCATCTTTACAAAGAAACAATGACATTCCTTTTCCAGAAAGTTCTCAGGTGTCCTGTCACCCAAAGTCTCACAGCAACGTTTACATACTTCCTCTGAACCTTGAACTATTTCTTTCTTCTCTTTCTTCTCCACTTAGAGAAAATGGCACCACTGTTTTCTTTCCTACTTTTATAGTTCTTTCTGATTTTCAGTTGTGCTGTATTAAATAAATATAAAATCAATACTCATAGCGAGAATTACGTATAATGCCAGAAGAGTGCTATATACACTTATTTCATAATGTAAATAAACACTTAAGTGGTGAGAAATTTACCTACCCTCCCTTTGTTTTTGTTAATTATACATTTTCTTAATGGTACAAGTGAAATTCACTCCTGATAAATATTTAACTAGCAAAGATACTGCATTTTGAACTGAAACTTTTTCCATTGTCTTCAATTTTCCAACATTTATACACAAAGGCCACACTGTTATTTTCCCTTGGGACAAGGAGCAGAGACGGCCACAGCAGCTTATTTTTATTTCATATTTAAGCCTCCTACATGTGTCCATTGCACTAATTCTAAATGTAATAATCATGGACATATTATACCAAAGGACTGGTTGTTATCCTCTGGCAGGAACTTCAAGACTGTGTATCAATAAATGCTATCCACTTCCAAATATTTTATTTATCACTTCATTTATGCAAATGCCAGGACAGGCCTAGACATCTGTGCTGTTCTATAAGTGAGAAAGGCACTGGCACCACAGGTTTTTTTGGTCATAAATACAGCTGGAAACACAAATTCAGATTAAAGATTAACACCGACTTTACATGATTTTCATTGAAGAGTTATTACAGAATTTCTGTTCTGCTGTACCAGTCAGCAACCAGATCAAAGGTACCTTGCCATGAAGTCCTTGCTGCAGAGGGGTTTAAGATCCTCTGTGTGCTCCAGCAAGCAAGAAATGAATGAGGTGAAAATAGTGTCTGTAGATGGGAGGAACATCACCCCTTTATTGCAAACAGAACTTCACTTTCGCCAAAACTCTTAAGTTTCATGGCCAGAATAGGCAGAAAATGGCAGTTGTTCCTTTTAACTTCTAAATTACAGTATTAGGGTAGCTCACACTGCAGTGCTGCTGGTCAGGCCTCCACACTAGACTCCTTCTGCAGGGCATCTCGTCCTCCTAAAGATGTTGAAATTCTTACTGTAATGCACCATCACATGCTTCACCTCAGAAATAAATATTCTGAAAACCAAAGAAAAATGAGAACACTTACAGAAGCTGACATGGGTAACCAGAATGTCCAAATCAATAAAAAGTAATATTAATACAAGAAAAGACTAAAAGAGTTTAAGAAAAAAAAAATTAAACAAAGGAAAGAATTTTAATAGCATTAATTCTCAAGAAATGCAAAGACATGCAAGCACCTATTTATCACTGGCTCACTAAAATAAAATCAGACTCAAAGCAGGTGAAACATTACAAGAACTGCAGCAATTTAAAATCATAGAATCATAGAATGGTTTGGGTGGGAAGGGACTTTTGAACCTCAGGCAGTGCCAGCCCCTGCCATGTGCAGGGACACCTTCCACTATCCCAGGTTGCTGCAAGCCCAGTCCAGCCTGGCCTGGGACACTTCCAGGGATCCAGGGGCAGCCACAGCTGCTCAGTTCAAAAATAATGGGGCAGGCTTTCTAAGGGGAAAAGTAAATTAGAAGAAAGCCAAAAGACCCACCCTGCAGTGTTTCTAACTTACTGGTTTTCCCTATGAAAATGCCAATCTGATCCAGGTCAGACCATTGACCTCAGAAGTTTTTTCCAACCTAATTCTGTGATTCTTCTTCAAGATGAGTCCATTGCAACACTGTCTCATACACAGACATGTGGCCTTTTCCCAGCCTCACCCAAAGCAGTGCTCTTACTATAAACACTGGTGATCAGGGTTGAACCCTAAATCTTACACTTGAATTCATGGCACACATTTGTGGGCAGAATGTACAAGAATGTTCAGATCAGTGACCTGCCCTGACCAGGTGCACTCCACACACCTGCAAAAGAAGGAGGAAGAGAAGCAGCAACATCCTCCCTACCTGTGCACCTCCTCAGAGTCACAGCCAACTGTAAATACCCCTTCCTGGTGAGGGAGAGAGTGAGGGATGAAGTTGTTGTGTCCTGCAACATACTGGGAGCTCCTGTGTCTTCTCCCCTCCAACTGCAGGGAAGGAGGAACAGGGGTCTTACCACAAGACACTGGTCCAAGGCCTGGTTCTTTCCAAACACAGAATTACAGAATATCCTGAGATGGAAAGGACTCACAAGGATCAGAGCCCAGCTCCTGGCCCTGCACAGACCCCCCAACAACCCCACCCTGGGCATCCCTGGCAGTGCTGTCCCATCGCTCCTGGAGCTCTGGCAGCCTCGGGGCCGTGCCCATTCCCTGGGGAGCCTGGGCAGTGCCAGCACCCTCTGGGGGAAGGACCTTTCCTGATCTCCAACCTAAACCTCCCTGGCACAGCTCCCTGCTGTGGTGTTCACTTCTCTGCTGCACGGCTCTGCCCTGCAGTGGGTTTTCCCTCTGAGGATGCTCAGTTTTGATTCCTGGCTTGGAGCAGGTAGTCAGTGCTGTAACCCCTCATTAGTTACCTTTAAAAACTTGTTAAATGACTGATCAGTTCCCTGCTGGAATGCAGGGATGACACTGAGTCCCTTTAAAATAATTCGCTGTCATGGAAGGCACTAAAGTAATAACAGCACTTCACGTTTCTAATAGAGACTTTCATCGGAAAACGTCTTTTAGAAATATTAGGTAATTAAATTGTCAAGCACAGAGTGAGTGTGTGAATGACTTCACTGAAAAGCACCAACTTCAGGGACCAAGCCAAGGGAACGTTTATACAGTAATACTTCCTAAGAACTGAAGGTCAGAAAAGATGACTATAAAATCAAGCATATTATTATATATAAAGCGCTATGGATGGAGTAAATGGTTGTATCAACCATACAGAATGAAAGGTCCTTTTTAAAACCCCTGTCAGCCCTGAGGGTGGAAAAATGCTGCTGCTGCTTTCCACAGAGCTGCCTAAGGAGAACTTGCAGGACTTGGCTCAATTGGATAAATTTTAATAAAATTAGATAAGTTTAAAATAACAAAATAGCAAGAGCATGCACTTGGAGAGGGGCAGAATGTGGGAATGTGGTAATTCTGGCCTGCAGGGTTTTTTATTTTCATTAAACACCAATTTCAGCTGTAGTAAATGTTCAGCCAGGAGTTCAGAATTACATGCTGCCTCAAGGGCATTGTTCATTTTATTAAAAAGCAGGTATTTGTTGCACCATCTCCTCAAAGCAGTTCCATGACAGAGGAAAAGCTGGATCTGAGAGCTCCAGACCCTCTTTGGCCTGCCAATTAACAACTTCACATTGAGTGGGCTGAAAGCCCAGTGTGTTTGCTGCCTTGTCAGTACCTGTATTCAAGACACAATAATCTATATGACCAAAGTCCTTTTACTCGGCCAAGAAAGAGAAGGGCTCTCTTATTCATCTCCTTCCACTGAACGAGAGGAAATGTTCACAAGACACTTCTCAGTCAAGCTTTTCCTGCACAAAGGCACATTTTTCTTTCAGTATGTCTTTCAGGAGTTGTGAAGCAGATATGAAATAGCTTCCTTTAAACAACCTGGTCGTGTCACAGCAGAGGGGAAGTGCTGTTGTTTTGTTCTGAAGAGATGAGCAGCATTTTTAGGGTCTTGCTTGTGCAGTCTGAACTTCTGCACACAGTTCTGTGCACAGTTCTTTGTCAGCACGAAGAGTCCTTTCTGAAGACTTGATGGCTGGTAACAAAACCAGCTTTTCCTTGTGTCTATGTGCATGTAAGCACACAACTTTTGGACCATTTTGCAGAGCTGGTGCTCAGGCACAGTCCTGTGTATATAACTGTGTTAAATTCTCTGTTTTCATTTTACTTCTCTTTAGTGAGTTCTTTTACTCAGAGTTCAGATTAAAATGCAAGAGAGACAAGGTTCTTCTTCTAAGTGAGGTTTATTATTTCTTATCTATACCACAGCTGCACAGAACATGCCTCTAAGTTAACAAGGTGGAAATGGCCCCTGAGTGCTCCCTTCAAAGGTTTTTAAAGTCCAAATTACCCAATTCTAGAATGACAACTTATTTATTTTTACTTATAATCCAATAACTAATCATTCACGTTCCGCACTGCAGGTTTTTTGAACCAATACCAGATCACCCAGGCTTGTGAAGGAGGAAAGAAGAAGAACTAACCTGCACCCAAAATCCTCCATTTTTTAACATGCATATTATTATATCCCGGAAATCTAAATTCTCTGAATCCAGGGTTCCAGCATAACTGAAATTTACTTTCCTCTGTCTTCTATTCCTTTCCAATTTATGCCAATCTGAGCAGGAAAACAAACCTTACAGAAGTGTTGAAAAGTTTCCAAGTTAACAGTTTCCTGGAAAAAACCACCCAGTGTACACTGGCATGCCATTTTCATGAGCATTTTTTTCTTTGTATGACCTCTTTTCCATTTAAAAGTGACAGCTCTTCCTCAAAGTGTCTTTCAGCTTGTTCACTACGTACAAAAACCTTCTTACAGGTGCTAATCATTCCTCTTCCCACATTTGGGTTTTTTTTTGCTAGAAGCATGGTCTTTTGTGTTTCTGGAGCCATTACTGTCCTTATTCTCTCCTCCACTGCATCGCCTCCAGCCCTGGATGTGGCAAGTGCTGTACTGAACCCCCTCATGGCTGTATCTTCAATCAATATAATCATCTAAATTGTTCCTGAAGAATAAAAGGGCTGTGTGCCATTCAGCACACACTTTAAAGGCAGAAGGGAAATTGAAGAGACATTAATTTTGTACCTGCCTTCTGCACAGACTTGATTTTTTTAATATGCTGGGGTTTTCTTAGGAGGAGAATCTAAAATGATTCTGTGTAAGTGATCAATTGTTCTGTGTTCA
Organism: Lanius collurio; assembly: GCA_020086605.1. Taxonomy (NCBI): domain Eukaryota; kingdom Metazoa; phylum Chordata; class Aves; order Passeriformes; family Laniidae; genus Lanius; species Lanius collurio. The sequence continues at coordinate 35,114,981 of JACBWW010000008.1, read as the reverse complement.
GGGGGCTGTAAATAAGAGCAGACCAGCAATTCTGGAGGATTGGAAAATGTTGAAAATAGAGGTTTGTCAAAGGGCAGCTGAGGCTTCATGAGGAGAAGCTGGTTCAAACTGTACCCAGGATTTTATCACCATTGTACAGAGGGTACAAAGACCCAGAGTCCTCACTCAGTAAGGTATATCAGAACAGTTAAAAAATTGCTTGCTAGTTAACTCTTGTGTGGCAGGAGATGCCATGATGAAACAGGGCGAGCCATTTCCCACATCCAGTGTCTCTCAGTGTTTTAATCCATTCTCACTTACCCTGTTTTGCACTGGGTCCACCCTTTCTCATACACATATTCAGATTTTTTCTGTGCATTTCATTTAAGTCTCAATTCTACCTTCTGTTAATTCAGACAGATAGGTTTGTCTTGTTTTGTAATGCATGGAGTACTTGGTTTTTCATGCCTTGTCTATTCAAACAAATTTTGATAGCATTCAGTGGTTTAGAGGATGGGTGTTTCTGAAGTTTACTGGTACATGGGCTTGTGTGGACAGGCAGGACCCTTTCTGGCTACTACTCAGGGCAGACAGGCAGAAGTAAACTCAATTTTCTTTAGTCTGTAGTTTCCACATGGGTGCTGCCTCAGATCTTGAGAATTCCAAGTGCATTCCGAGAGCTCAAGTCTGCCTTCACCTGCTTGTACATAGGATTTTGCCTTGAGCAATTCAAATTTGAACCCTCACTGGATAAAAATGGCACAGCCTTAGCTTAAAACATATTTTATTCTGATATCAAATGCACTGACTAAAATATTTTCTCATTTGCACTATTTTCTCACTTGCAATATTAAAACACTGCAGTTAACCAAGGTCAATCTGCATCTTATTTATTTAATTTGCCAATTGCATTTCTTTAAACCTACCACTAAAAACTGTGAGGGATCCTCTGAAGACAGAAAGTTTATCCACATTTTAGTAGATTAGCTGTTTAGATTTCTAGTAATGATGTATGAGAACTAAAATACCCCCAACTTCATTACTAAGTCAATCTACAACAAAATCTTTCACTGCTGTAAAATACCTGATGGGGGCAACAGCTTCTCTTCAGCTGGTAATTCACATACTGGCAGGGAGCAGTCCTGCAGACTTTTTTATCAAGGAAGCACTGGATCTCAAAACATTCAAAATAGTTACCTCAAAAATACTCAGAATAGGACTGTAAATATTCTGCTTTACAATGTCTCAGTGTGAATAAAAGCCTGTGATGGATGTGTTTATGGAAGCAAAAATGTACCTGACCAGCACAGTGTTAGAAAATCTGCACAACTAATGCTAGTACACCTTGTGCAGACCAGAATAAGTCTAAAATTTTTGGGTTTTGGGAGTGGGAAAAGAAAATCATGTTAGTTGTAAATTGAAATTATATGCCAAAATAATCTCTGAAAAGTAGTGGATAATTTTAAGTCCCAGCATTTGGGGTTTTCCAGGGTAGCACTAAAAGTTTCCTTAATCTGTTGCCATAGTTTTTTTTTTTTAAATTTGGAAACCTGACACCTCAAGCATGTGGGTTTGAACCCTTGACTACCCCATGAAACTTAATTTAGTCTTGATAATCACGGATATATATTTATAGATTAAATGTGACTTTAACTTTTCTTTCCCCAGTAGACTTTTTTCTAACAGCACACCAGTCCTTTAAAGGTATTAATCAGAAAGCTGATGAATTATTTTGTTGTTTTTTATTATTAACTTTATTATTTACTTTTTTTTTTTAATGATGCATTGGCTACAGTCAAGCAATCTCCTTGGATTTTGCCTGCACTTCAGAATCAGCTCTGTCCACATCATAAAATATGAAGAATTTGACAGACATATATCTTCCTTGGAGGCCTTACTTAGGGATGGAGACAGACAGGCACTTCAGGAAGGCATTTCAGCATCTTGTTTGCCTGTGATGTGTTGTGACTGAATGACAAGTAGGATGTGCCACATGGTATTATTTCTGCTCCTTCACTGGATGCTGTGCAAGAACATCTGATATTAATTCTAACACATAAAAGCAGCACATTTGATTTTCAAAAGCTCTGCCTTAGTGCTGCCTTTTTTCTGTTCTCCTTAAATCAGTGGGATTACTGTTGTCATTTTAACCAGTTTGTCCCCAAATGATAGTTTTTGAAAAGCTGTAAAAAAAGAGTTCTAAGCAAAGACAATTATGTGTAAATTTGAAATAGTTTGTGTGATCATTTGTACTAGTGAAACACACTTACTTGTCTGCCTGAACCGAATGAATGAGTAGGTAATTTATCCAAGCTCATTTAGAATTTAGGGCTGGCCTCATTAAAAAGTATCTGAATTTAATTGGGAAATGAATTAAAGACATTACTGAAAATTTACATAATTTCTTTGCCAAAAGGTCCCTGCTTGTGAATGAAATTAACAATGCTTCCTCATCATAAAATAACTCATTATTATAATAAATTTTATAATTATGTATCATTATTTAAATTAAAATATTCAATATAGTGAAATGGAAGTAGAAGTAGTTCTACTTTATCAAAGATTCAAAAGACATTAGTCGTAGCATTCATTCTGTTCTGGTTGCAGAAGACAGAGTGAAGAAGAAGGGAGAGCACAAGGAATTAAGTGTTTTTCTGCTTCAGGAAGGACACAGGCAGATTTTCTCCAGTGAATTAAATAAGGGCTACTACTCAGCCTTGCATCAACTTTGGTATATTGAGAACATCTGCCAAATTGCACTGGGGAGGTCACGTCTGCTCATCTGGGAGCGGGATGAGTTCCGTGGTTGATTGAAAGGAGCGGCGTGGGCCGGAGTGGCCGCACAAGGAGCCTGTCCTGAGCAAGGCCCACGCGGGGGTCAACAGGAGTCCAGGATGCTCCATCAGGAATGAGCAGTCACAGGTGAACCCTGGTGCACAGGACCTGAAGTATCCAAGGAATCTGTGGATCATTATTTTGCAGGAAATTAACAGATTAAGACTGAAATCTCCCAGCCTGAGCTAGGCCTGGCTGCCGCGTTCCCTCAGTTCACTGAAGGCACTGAGGGGCTGGAGCGTGTCCAGGGCAGGGAACGGAGCTGGGAAGGGGCTGGAGCCCCAGGAGCGGCTGAGGGAGCTGGGAAAGGGGCTCAGCCTGGAGCAAAGGAGGCTCAGGGGGGACCTTGTGGCTCTGCACAAGTCCCTGACAGGAGGGGGCTCAGGGGGGTCGGGCTCTGGGAACAGGGAACAGGGACAGGAGGAGAGGGAACGGACCCAGGCTGGGCCAGGGGAGGCTCAGGGTGGGCACCAGCAGGAATTTCCCCATGGAGAGGGTGGTCAGGCCTTGGAAAGAACTGCCCAGGGAGGTGTTGGAGTCCCNCCATGGAGAGGGTGGTCAGGCCTTGGAAAGAACTGCCCAGGGAGGTGTTGGAGTCCCCACCCCTGGAGGTGTCCAAAGAAAGCCTGGACATGGCACTCTGGGCTGGTGACACGGCAGGGAGTGGCCACAGTTTGGACTCCATGGGCTTGGAGCTCTTTTCCAACCTGAATGATTCTGTGACTCTGATAAAACCACGTGAGCACTTTATGAGTGCTGTGATGGAGGAGTTGTCACTTCAAAGCCCAGTTGGATCAGCTACCTGGGGCATTGCCTGTTAAGGCACATGTGCCCATTTGAGGCAGTGGATGTCACAGGGCTAAGCTACAGTTTGGGGTGGCCAGAGGAAGAGTACCCTCACTAAAGAGGGGTGGAACAACCCTCCACAATTATATTAATACAGGCTGGTGAGGCAAATACAAAGTTTCACCGTATTCCTCTCATACCCGTTGGTGGTATGGGGTGGTGAGACTTGTAATAATCAACTTTATGCAGGGCTTTTTTTCAAATATAGCCCTCTTTTACCAGAAGTGATCAACATACCTCTCTCAGAGCTACTGTGAAGGGAGGTGAAAAACATTACTGCTACAATAACATCCCTGTTAAAATATTTCTACTTGCCTGAGTGATTATAGGGTAGTTATAAGAGCTTTTTCTGTAGTCTCTTATTCTTACATCTTTTAACATAACTACTATTTCCCTCACTCAGCTGCAGTCATGAGCAAGTTACTGTAATATTGAATGTGCTTTCAGTAAAAAATGGCATTTTAAGACCAGCTGTAATCAGGGGTAAAAGCAGCTCTTGTGGTGCTGAATACTTGCTCATGGACAGTTCTTTACAAAGCAGTGTTTTTTGTTTCATAATCAGAAGAATGATTTTTATAAGGTCAGTCTCCCAAGACACTTTAAGTGTCCCTGCCACAGCTGTGAGGCACCAGGCTTCTGCAGAGCAGACAATTTTGTCAGTGAGGCATGACACAAAGTTGTATCCAAGCCATTCACTCAAATTTTCATTTGGTCATAATACCAACAGGTCAATGGACCTGTTTTTATCATTAGTGGGAACAGATAGGAACATTTTTTTCATCCTTGGGCTGAGCATGTTTCATAATCAAATGTTCCTTTAAAACTGGGAAATAACATTAACATTAGGAAAAAAAAAAAGAAAAAGGAACATTTTCTCTCCTAGGCACTGCCATATGTCTTTCCAGGTGGAAATACAACAGGGTGCATTAAGGCAAGGATTGTGCAGGGCCCCTGTTGTGCTTGGCTGTTGGAAAGCATATGGTGCAATAATGTTCCAGTTCTGACTGTGAATTTTCCTTCTCTTGTCCTCTCTGGCAAATATGATTGTTCTAACATGCATTCAACTGTTCTGCTTGTGCCTAGGAATAGTGTGCTCCTCCATCTTCAAAACTAGCTGTAAGATCAGGATCCATTTCGGAGGAAACCCCAGAAGCAAAAGAGAAAATGTAAGAAAATTTTTCTTGCTGGTTGTTTGAACCACTTTTATAACATTAAAGAGTGCACAGAGGCTTGGATTTCAAAAGCCTTAAGGGAGACTTTAGGAGGCTGAAATTCCAGGAGAAGGAATCTCTCCCCATCTTCAAGGAAAACAATGCTGGTCTTCAGGCAGCTTTTGTGCCCCTGCAATAACACTGACCTGCAGTTGGCTTGGTCTCAGGGCTTCTTTCCTAGCCTAGTATTGCATTTCAGAATTTATTGTTTATTGCTCAAATTTCTCAGTACACTCCTCAGGCCATGATGCTGCTGAAGTTTTAGCACAACCTGAGTGCCTGTCATCCTGCTCCCCTCTGCTTGGCTAGGCATGAACAGCAAGCTTCTTTATCCCCACGGCCTTAATTTCTGTGGTATGTGGTGAAACGCTTTGGACACGTGTGTAATTAGAGATTATGGCAAAAAGCAGAAGTAGTTGTATTTGTTTCAACCTCTTATCTCAGTATCAGGCAGAGCACAGTTTCTGAAGAGAGATGCTGCTTGTGGCTTCTGAGGAATAAAGGCATTAATCTTGGGCATGTGGCAGTTTTGAAATAAGAAACTCATGCAGGGAAGTTCCTCTGTAATCATAACCAGTCTAATGACTGGCTTCTGTTCTGAAGATGAAGAGGGTTATATCTCTCCAAAAATATCACATTACTATCTCTAAATCTACTATCTCTAATGTAACTGTGGGTATTTCCATTGTCCAGTCCTTTTAAAAAATCCTATTAGGCTATTGCGTTCTGTGATTTCTGTCAACAGAAAATCCCTTGGAGCAAAATGAACTTCTCACAAAGGTCCCTGCATTTAGGGTATTTCTACTAGGTTTCTGCAATGTGGTGCCCAAATATTTAGCAGCCTCAAGGTGTGTTTGGCAGCAGGGCTGAAAGGAAATTACATGTTTGGACAGGGTTTTAACCTTCCAGCTTTGCAGTGTGCTTGTAGCATGGCTGTGACAGGCATGAAATATTGAGTTGTTCACTATGCTTCTAAAAACTAGCTGTACCTCCATCTCTCTTCTTCCTTTACTTCTCTTACCTTAGCTCCTTCATGCTTCTTGTCCCCAGAGGATGAAAATGCAGGGTAATGCAAACTAGCTCAAACTCACACACAGCAGATGCAAAACAAATACTGCACATTCTCTTATCAATTGCAATCTGAGCTGTGCTTCCAGGCAGTTACTTGTGAGCATCACCCCTTGTTAGTGGGGTACATGGAACATCCATCAGATTGCTTATCTGCCCTGCTGCAATTGTGCCTCTATATTCTGGCTGAAGGATTTGGGTTTCATCATCATCATCATCATCATTGCTATGTCCTTGACAGGAAGCTTTCTTTTATTTCTCAAATGTTGAGCAGAGCTGACAGCATCTATGAGAATGTCATTTGTGACATTAGTAGCAAAGGGGCAGTATCATCTTGCTTTCCCAGCAAGTGTGTGCTCTACTAGCACCCTCTGTGTGCTGAGTGCTTATTGTATTTTAATGTTTTTCCTCTGGGGCCAGGGTGCTGCTCCACGACCAGAGCAAAAGCAGGCAGCAAAGATTTCTAAAGGTGACAGTGGACACTGCTGTATTGATAACACTATAGCTTGGAAGCAGTAGGAACTCATCTCCTCCCTGCTCAGAAGCACCAGATCTCTTACAGCGTTTCTGAAATCAGTGCCTTTTGATCTGCTTTGTTTCCTTGAGATAAAACTCTCTGTGAGTTTTCACTCATGAGATACTCAGTCAGAACTTTCAATTTCTCCTTGATACTCAGGATCGGATGAGAACATTGTTCTCCCTTTCTTTTCACTGCCATTTCTGTGTGAGGAAACAAAATTTCATCCCTCCTATTCCCATATCTCCCAGGGAATCCTGCAAATACATCCAGTTTGGAAGTTCTGAAAGCTGTAATATGGTACAGCCATTAATTTCACTGAGTTAGAGTTCAGGTTTAATGGTGGTTTGTTTTAAACAGAGCAAATTGTTCAGAGCTTGGGGAAGGCATTTTCTAACTGCTTTCTAAGTCAAGTAAACTGCTGAATTATTACAGAATTGTAAAGATCTGGTACAGAATTTTGGTGATCTGGCACAGAATTTTTACGAGAAATGTGGTAGTCCTGCAATGTAACTTCTTGTCCGCTATCTTATCTGCATGAGTGTCTGTAATCAAGCTCACACATTTATCCAGCTTTAAAACTTCAAATGTGATTTTCGGTGCAAAATGTGATGGAGAGTTGATAAGGCAGGGACATTTCTCCAGAAGTCATCAGCAATCTGCTGTGAGTGCTCACTCTCGCTGGAGATCCACCCCCGGGGCTTTTCGCAGGAGCAGAAAGCTGCTTTCTGCAGTGTGTTAAACAAATAGCAGCAGTCAGTCCTGGCCTCAATCAGATATTAAGCTAATACCCCAGATTCTGAAAATTTTAACCTGTTTTGTGCTGCCACTATACTCACATGAGTGGCCCCAAACAGGTCAGTGTTTGAATCACGTTGCTCATGAATGAATTTGCAGGATTACTCCATAGATTCAGCATTTAACTAAAAATTATGCAGGTAATAAGTCTTCTACCACCACCTCTTTTTTTTTTGCTTTTTAGCACTCATACCCCTAAAAAGTTGCATGGATTTAAAATTTTTAGATTTAGAATCATGTTATTTGAAGAGAAATTATCCCCTTTTAAAAATGGTCTAAATGTTTCTTATGGATATAAAAATAAAGTCTGATAGAAGAAATGTTCCTTAGAGAAATTTTTTGACTACAAGGGATTTCAGCGTCACTGGAGCAACTGAAAGATCTGTTTTGAGGAAAGTCAAGGATTTAGCTCAAGAAAGAGGCTTCCCCCAACACAAAGAGCTGCTTCTTGTCACATAAGACAGAAAACCTGCAAAAGAAATGGGGCATAAAGTACAGAGTGAATAAAACTGCTGCTTTCCTGCGCAGATCCTTTACAAACTCTGGGGCAGAGGAGGGTTTTCCAGCTCATGATGCAAGAGCTGTGGGCTGGGCTGAGACTTGACATCAGGAGGAAATTGAAATCCAGCATTGGTGGAAGCTGCCTGTGATGCAGAGGTGAAGGCTGGATCCGGCTTGACGATCCGGGGAGGTGAAAGAGGGGGACAGCCCGGGATTCAAAGATCTAGAGAAGCAGGAGTCCATGAGTGGCAGTGGAGGAGAAACACAGAGAAAGGGGCAGCCTGGCAAAACAGGAGGGCAGCCACAGCATGTGTAGAAGGTAAATAAGTAATCACAGTAAATTTGATTGCAAAACGCCTGGTTGCTGCTGCTCTCATGGGCTGGCTAGATTTCTCGCCTCAGCACGTTTCCTATCCATTTCTGCAAGCCTTTACATAGGCTCCACAGCGATCTGCATTAATCTGAAAGCTTGGTTAAAAGCCGTGAGTCAACTCCAAACACAAAGGGATTAGGTTTTTTCAAATGGTAATTTTTCTCTTTAAAGTAAAATACCTTTGTTATGTCAGGAAGTGGGAGTTCAGAGGCAGGCATGGCACATCTGTAAGATGCATGCGTGCTATGGGAGGGAGGATTGAAAGCTAAAGATCTCTTGCAGTTGTCTGCAGAACTTCACGTGGACTTCAGATTGCTTCCTTGAGATGTGCTAGCAAGCTGCTAACACCTGCAGGTAACAGAGTTGCCAAAAAACCTTGGAGTACTTAAATAATTCTAATAATAGTTTCATATGTTAAGAGAATGGTGTGAAGCTGTAGAAGTAGGAAATAAAGAGGGATCATAATGGAGACTGGCTGTGTGATGAAGTGTAAACAAATCAGAAGTCAAATTAAATCCTGTTTAATCTGACTCAGAGATGATTTGCCTCAACGTGACTCCTGTGGGGTTGCAGGGTGTTTTCTCCTGTGCTACCTAAATAGAATTTGAGCACTGTGCAGATGCTGCCAAGTTAATCAAAGGAATGTTCATTTGAGCCCGAGCATGAGTTTTCAGGGATGAGTGCTCAGGGTGTTTGCTGAGGCTGCAGGTCACTCAGGACCCCATCAAACCAAATAGCAGGGGAAATGATCTGTGTGGGGTGGGCAGGGGATGAAAAGGAACATGTGTCTTGGCACTTGACCCCACTAATGTGACACTAGCTCTGTCCTTGGAGAAGGAGATTTAAGATATTGTTCTCCGGTTTCAAGTAAATCTCTTATCTAGGATCTTATTATCCATTTCCCACCAGTTTGCTGAGGGATTGCGATAATGAATCTTTCCATCACGTGCAGGGGAGGCTGACAGCAGCACGTCACCTCTCTGGCATTACATGCTCTAATTGCAGGCCAGGTATTCAAGGGTGCAGAGGCATCATGGAAGAGAGAAATAGATAAAAGCCAAGATTCGGAAAAAAACCCAAAACATGGGCTAGGAGCAGATCAGCACAACAGAGAAAATGCATCTTGTTTCATGAGCAAAAAGAGAATACTCAGCTATTCCTGCAGGAGTCAGAAGCCACAAACACAGGCTGCAGTAATTGCAATTAATTGCACTCCAGAGGGATGATGCAGCACCCACGGCCTATTTACAGCCTTGCTTTGAAGAGCAAAATGACTCCCCAGCCACCGACTGGCCCTGTGCTCAGCACTGTTCGGCCAGGAGGATTATGCACATAGCTCCCTTCTGAAAAGGCTTTTCCACAGGTAAATCAGATTGAAAGATTTGATGGACTAATTATGTGTAGTATTTTAAATTAACAGTAATGAAACAAGTCGATTTTTCTCAACAATGATCCAAATTTTTGACAGAGCCAAAACAAGCTTGGTTTAGGATGAACATACAGAAGTGCCTAAACCTGTTTCTAGAATAATTCTAATATTTCTAGAGTATATCAATATATATATGAATTGTGATTTTGAAAAACTGTAGCTATTTCAGATGAAGCTGTTTAAGGACTACAGGGATTTTAGACCACCTGTTTTGGTTTCCTCCAAATCTAAACATCTGCTTTTGCAGATTTTATTATAGGCTGTTATTATGTTTACTTTAATATTAACTTATTTTTAGGAGTCCACTTTGTATTTCAGGCATAAGTGTTTTTGTAAAGTATTGAAAACCAGTGGTGCTTTCTTTGGGTAAGTGATAAAATGGGCATAGTCGGGATTTGCATTTATATACCATCTTCCCTCACAGGGTATGGAGGCTCTTTGAAAATACAAAGTTTCCCAAGATCCAGATCATTAAAAGGTTGTGTGATAACTACAGATCTGTCACTGACTACAGTGAATACGTTGAAATAGATGTACCTAGGATCCTCAGAACTCCAGGATTTACATGGGAAAAAGAACTTGGAAAAATGGAAAACAGCCTGACTCATTAAATAAATCAATTGTTCATTCTCTGACCCTGGGTAGGACACTCTGAGGAGCCATGCATGAAGAAAGGGACAAGCTCAAGTTGTTGCAAAGTTCCCAGATAGCTCAAGTCTAACTGCATAGAGCTTTGGTTCTACAGACCATATTGTTATAGGGTTGAACTAGAATAACCCCTTTTTCGTTGAGTTTGGTGAATTTACGTCTATCTCCTCAGAACAGCTTTTATTTGGAAACTGTTTTTTAAATTGATGTGTGGGAGGCTTGCTAGGTCACTGAAAGTGACAGACTAGAGGTGTAATCAATAGTTCATTTCTGGGAAAGAGTAAGCAGAGGAGGTGATGTGGGACAGGTGAAGAGCTCTAATGGAATTCAGAGTCACAGAACAGGAAAATGACTTTTTATTGTGTTTACACATCATCATCAGTTCTAAACCTTGGTGTTCATTTATTAACTAATTATTTCCCAAAGAAATTGGGTGCATTTTCCTTACAAAACTCTCAAGAGTGTGACTCTTCCTATTTGGGTACTAAGATATGCTGTAAAATGTATAAATTTATTGATTATAACTGTCAATGCAGTCTCTCTTATGAAAATTATCTTTAATTAGTACAAAAGCCCCGTCTCACTCATAGTCTCACTGAATCACTCTGGGTCTTATCAGCAAGGATGTGGAGCCCTTGAGGGAGTTCCAGCTCCCTTTTCCAAGAACAGGAAGAGAAGTACAACTTCTGAAGTGAGATCTCACACAAAAGTCTTTGACCTTTAAAGTCTGAAGTTCTGGTGCGACAAGTTTAAACTCTGATAATGTTTTTGGTGTTCTTAGCTACTCATGTGGTTTCAGCAAAATGCCACTTTTTGGACCTCTAAGACTGGGCAGATGAGCATTTCTGGTTTATGAACTCAGTTATATATATATCCCAGCTTGAAATCTCAGAAGGAGATAGCTGTTGACCTGTTTTTCCTGGCAATGTGAGAATTGTGTGCTCATTTATCAGTTCTGTTTTGTTGCTGCTCTTGTCAATACCCCAGAAGTGATTTTGCAAGTAAAAATTATGTGTCATCAGCTTTGTTGGAGGGACTGTATGTTCCATGTGATCCTGGCAAGATGTCGATATTTTGTAGCTCCCAAACTATCAACTGCTACTTTTTAAAGAGCTTTCTTATTTTTCAGCAATACTCATTTTACAGTTAATCCCAAAATTCTATTACTTTTAAGATTTCAATTCTGATATATTTTTCAGTGTCCTAGTAATTTTATCAATAATCCCTCCTTGCTAAAATCATGTAATTTATGGCATTTCAAACATGCAACTTTCTGTTCTGAACAGAAAATTAAGTATTATTCCATTTTGGTGGATGTATGTTTGTACTTACTGGTGTAAAGGTAACCACTTATGGACTAAGAATTTCAAGTTCAATGATAACTAAATTTTGGAAATAAGGTAACAGCTGGTGGAATTTTCTTAGCATGGGCAGCTTCCTAGACCTGCAGCTGAAAGTGATGTACTTCCCAGTCAGGCAGCTAGTAAGAAAAATATCAGTTTCAAAGAGCAGATTCAAAGCAGTGTAGATGCCTGTCCACTTCACTCCTCAGTAGATCTGTTTGGCAGTAAGATTTTATTAATAGTGAAACCAAAAAATACTGCTGTGTTTTATGTTGGAGTAATTCACAGCTTCTGGCAGCCTATGCTCTGGAATTAAAATCACCAAAAAAACCTCCAGGATGGTTGTTATTTGCAAAAAAGGATTGAGCTCAGCACGAGTGACATGGCTCCTTAGCTTTTTACCTAAGCTTTTCATATCTCTTAAGGCCTGGACCAGAATGAGAGGTATTATAAATTAAGTAAATTAATCTCATCTGCAGCACTTTTCATTATCTGACTAAAAAAAAAGTGTTTACTTAGGGCTGAAAGCAAATTGCTCGTGGTCACAGACCACAAAACTCACCAGATTTTATGGGCCACAAATCAAGCTATTTTTGATATGATTTTTTCACTGTTGATTAACTTTTGGCAGCACTAAATTGGTAAAAAGGAAAGAAAATCCGTTCTGAATCAAATTACTAAAGTTTTGTGGAATTTCAAGGCAAATTTATTAAGTGGACTCCTGGGAGCATTCATTCAACATTACAAGAGGCTGCTGGGAGGAACTGTGGAATTTCCTTGGAGATACTTGGACTTCACTGGAGAAAGCTCTGAGCAAACTACCTGAATTCCAGGCTGGGCCTTCTCCGAATTACATGGAGTAGGAATAGAGGATCACCAGAAGTTCCTGCCTTCAATAAATTGTCCCTGCCTGTGGCAGGGGTAGATTCAGATAGGATGTTAGGAAGGAATTGCTGCCTGTGAGGGTGGGCAGGCCCTGGCACAGGGTGCCCAGAGCAGCTGTGGCTGCCCCTGGATCCCTGGCAGTGCCCAAGGCCAGGCTGGACAGGGCTTGGAGCACCCTGGGACAGTGGAAGGTGTCCCTGACATGGCAGGGGTGGCACTGGATGAGCTTTGAGATCCCTTTCAACTCAATCCAGTCTGAGATTCTGCGATGAGTTGAGAACTCCAGGTTCTTCACAACAACTCAGTGAGATTAAAGCCAGGTAAAATAGAATATCCTCTTAACATCTAATCCAAATCACTCTTTTAGTTGAAAACCATTCCCCTTATCCTGTCACTACCTGTCCTTGTAAAAGTTGCCCTCCATCTTTTTTATCAGCTCCCTTTAGGCTCTCTCTGGAGCCTTCTCTTGTGCAGGGGAGCACCCCCAGCTGTCCCAGGCTGGCTCCAGAGCAGAGGGGCTCCAGCCCTGGAGCAGCTCCGGGGCCTCCTCTGCACTGGCTGCAGCAGCTCCAGGTCCTTGTGGTGTTGGAGCCCAGGGCTGGGGCAGCTCTGCAGGTGGGGTCTCACCTGAGCAGGGCAGAATCCTCTCCCTCAACTTGTTGTCCACATCTAAACTGGTCATTTAAGCACTTTCTGTAGTCAGTGAGGAGAGAGGAGCACACCCAATGGCTGATTTGCCTGACTAGATGCTTTAAAAAGCAATGAACTTTTCCAGAGATGCCTGTTCTCCTCTGCTGTTTATGGCATGTGTCTTCTCAGCAGCTTTTCTACTGATCTGTCACTGAGAGAGCTGACATTCCATCAGAAGAATTCTGGCTTTCATGCACCACAATCATGTGCTGAAGGGTCCCAGGGCACATTTCAAAGTGGAGTTAATTTTCATAAGTTTCAGTTCAGAAAAAGCACAGAATATATCCTTTATTAGATATATCTATAATAATGACACCAGGATGGAGTGTTAATCAGATTTGCCACTTTTAATAATAATATGATTTTTTTAAAAAATCATTTTGTATAATGTGACATTCAGAAAATTTAATTCCCATTATTTGCAATAAACAAAGCAGAGACAGGTAAAGCAGTCTAGTGCCTGAACTCTGGAAGATGAACCTGTGAAGAGGGAATATTGGGATTGTGAACTATAGGAACTGAGTAATTTTTTTTTTTAGTGCAATTTTTTTTTTGTCAGAAGGCAGTCTGATAGTTTAAGGTATTATCTGCAGTTAAGATATTTGAGTGAATGGACAGTGCATTACTATTTTGCATGAAGGACTATCAGTGTAAAACAAAAATAGGACTTGTAGTTTTCCTTAATCTACATATGGGACCTTCCATTGGTTCCCAGGGAAACCATTAAGGTAGGATTTGAAGAGCACAAATGGAAAAATATGATGAAACAGAGTTGGAGGCAAAATCTCCTATAAAGCCTCTGAGAGTGAATGAGTAACCCTAAACACTAACTGGATTTGAGGAGATTCTCATTAGTGAATGAGGACTTAAGAATTGAAGCTAAGAGAATGCAGAGTATTAAATGATACACAGAGAAGTAATTTTAGGGATGTGACGTAATGTTTTCAGCCTACATAATACTTTAATCCTCAGACCTACTATTCTAAAACTATCAGCTGGCGTTAATCAGGAATGCTCACAGCAGGGATTGAAATGGCCAGTTCACTCCTTTTTTTCCAATCAAATTCTGCTCTCAACCACACTACTGTTCTGTGTACTTGTGAAGGTAGGATTTGGTACATCATTTGATCTTCTTTTGATTGCAAGCCAAATGAAAAACTGCATTTGACTCACTTGCTGTACAAGATATCTCTCTAGATATTCACTATCCTGCATAAACCCCACTATTCTATAGGTGATTTAGAATGTGTTTTCAGTGTGTTTTTGAGAGATCTGGACAGAGCTGAGTCATTTTTCCTAGCCTTGTCCTGTGTTGGAGCAGCTCCAGAGGATGGGGAGATTTTTCAATCTGGCTGGTTTGTGATTGTGCCTCTGACTCCCAGGTACCCTCCTGTCCTCCTCCATCTTCTCCTCCTGAGTTTTCCTTAGGCAGGACAGCAGGGATCACACTGGGCTTCTGGCTAAGTCCTTCCTGGGGACAGGCAGGAAGGCAGGCAGTGGGACACTGGCTGAGTGACACAATTCTGACATCACTGTCCTTAGGTACAGGGAAGATACATCTCCTTGCTAACTGAAATGGTGCTCACCATCCTTCCTGAATCAGGTGATCTCTTTCCTTGAGGGTGGAAGGAGCTGCCTGAGTGTCAAGATAAGCAGAGTCCTTGCCTCTATCAGTAGCTGGGCTCTGCTGTTTCTCATAATAGATGACTGTCCAGACTCTCAAAAAGATCTATTGCCCACTGATGTGAGGCCAGCTCTTGGGCAATGCTCACAGTCAGTGTCTGTGCATTGTTGTGTGAGCCCTTTCGGAGTCAGACAAAGAATTATGTGTCTTATTTTTGCTCGGCAGGAACAAATAATAATAAGTTGTCATAGCTAGGATTGGCCACTGCATAACCACACTAAAGATCCTTCACCCCAAAGAGGGATTGAAAGGCTGGTAAGCCTGATACCAGTTCTGGATGTTGGAAGTTTGCCCAGCTGGACCTGAAGGATCTGGTTTTCTCTTTCACAGGATCCCAGAATCCCAGACCTGATAAGGCTGGAAGGGACCAGAGGGAGTCACATCTGGTGACACCTCCCTGCTCCAGAAGGGCCATCCCAGAGCACAGGGCACAGGATTGTGTCCAGAAGGGACTGAAATGCCCCCAGGAAGGGAAGCTCCACACCCTTTCCGTTCAGGGAATTCCTGGGCAGGGCAATGGCCAGGCTCAGGCCCTGCCCGTGGCTCTGGTGCCATTGCTGGGCCCCAGAGCAGAACCTGGGTCCTGCCCGGAGCCCTCCCTGCACACAGGGACACCCAGGGACACCCAGGGACACCCAGGGCTGAGGGCCCCTCTCAGCTGGGGCTCCTCTCCAGGCTGAGCAGCCCCAGCTCCCTCACCTTTTCCTCACAGGGGATGCTCCAGGCCTTTCCTCACCTGTGCCACCCTCCCCTGGCCCTGCTCCAGGAGCTCTCTTTGCATGGAAGATGTGAAGGACACCTCTGTCTGCCCGTTTTCCTTTGGTGGCACATCTCTTTCTGATCCATATTAAAAATCTGCACACTGGCATGCCCTGGACTTCCCAGGGGATGCTGTGCACTTTTCCCCGTGCAGGGATGCTGGGTGGACACAAAAGTGCTGCAGTGCAATAGAGCTTTGCAGTGGGTAAGGTTCATAACCACAGTGTTGTTCTAAAGCTTTTCAGTAATGGAATGTCATGGATGAATTTTTCACCCCCTCTAACTAGTTGATACTTCATTTATGATCAGAGATCCTTGCTTTTCAAGAGTTAATTCCTTTCCAATTCACGGTTGAAGAATTAAAAAATTAAATTCACATCTCGTTAGCTTATTGTTGTTTTGAGAACTCATCCTCTGAAACCCATAGTCATCATTTTGCCTGAATCTCACATTGTATAATAGGGAAGAGTTTGTGCCCTTCAGAGTGGCCTTAAATAGCAGTCGCACAAAGAAAGCGATCAGATGCCATTAGCAGCCTTCTGCTGGATTAATGGCCAGCAAAATCTGGTGAAAATGCCTGGAGCTTTCTAGCATCACTTTTGTGACTTTGTACATGATTTCCCACGAGCAGCTACACAACATCCAGCTCTGTTACACAACATCCAGCCCAGCACAGGAGGGAGTACCTCCCTCCCCACATGCCCCTCCTGAGGGAACACAGTGTGGCAGCAGCTCTCCTACGCTTAAAATCTTCCATATCTACGTGGCTCTTGGGCTTTCTGTCCTGGACACTTGTGTGACACTTCTTTATCCTTCTGCCTACTCAAACTGGACTGGCTTTGTTGGAGAGCCAGCCTGTGGTGTGCAAAAATAGAGAGATGCGATGCGATGCTGTCCAAAGATTTCAGCGGGGCTTGCTTGAGAGTGCCACAAGTCAGTTTTTCAGGCCATCACTTTGCAAACACTTTCAGCTGACAGGAAGCAGCACCACTGCCAGAAGTGTCCAGCCTTCTCACCCCTTCATCTCCAAATTCCAGTGTAACATCCACTCTCCTGTTTTTTGGGTCTGTTTTTGTGTTAGGAAACTGATCCATTTGAAAACTAACCTTTAAAATTATTTTCCTGCTGGGTTTATTCTAAACTGGATTACCTCTCTTTTAATCATGGAAACGCCATGGAAACACTAATGCTGTACAAGATGAGGAGCAATGCAACAACAAACACAGGTGGCTGAGAGCAGGACAGGTTTGATTATTCCAGTTTAAGCCAGTATGTAGTGCTTGTAACAATGCAGCTTCATGTTTCCTTCATTAAAATGCCATTCTGCTCTAGCATACCATGAACTTTTCCATAAAATAATGTAGTCTGGAACAGCTAGTTGGAACTGTTTGAGAAAGTGGTATATATTTTTATTATTATTTTTAATTAGGGCCCATTAGACCAGATGCTGCACTTTTATTAAGCAACTGTGCAGATGTAGGAGAATCAAAGCAAACCCTCTATGCACCTAAAATATAATGATCTAATTTAGTCTCTTCCAGAGTCAGGAGATGCTGTTTTACCCTGGAGTAGCTTGCAAGCAAGTACACAGACCAGGGTGCAGATGCAGAAATTGTGAGGGAAGAGGCCTTTGACAAGCTCCCCAAGCTGGGAGGCAAAGGTCAGAGAGGGGAAGGGAGCTGCTGTACTTTGGATGTTTGACTTGTCAGGATTTGTTTAGTGAAAAAAACCAGGAATATTTCCCAAAGCTCCTCTTCTGGTCTCTGGGCACATCTGTTATTTTCAGAAAATGAACTAAAATAACAAAGAGGGGAAAGTTAACTCCCTCACATCAGACACAGAGGAGTGACATCCATTTCTGGTAATCATGTTCTAAGTGTGATGGGGGGAAACCCCACCCTCCAGTCCACTCTGAACAAAGAGATTCCCAGTAGCAAGTTTAGAAGAGGATGATACCATGGAACATTTGCAAAACAGGATCTGACCAGCTCCTGGGAATGTCTTACATCCACCTCAGTGCCTCTGATACTGATGTAACTCATTGTTAACCTGAGCAGGATTTTCAGAAGGAAACACATATTTTTAACAGTGATAACCTGGTTGGAACCAATGGAAACTCCAATTACCTTCCTCTCTTACCTCTCACCAAGCATCTGTAAAAGACTGGAGCCCAAGCAACATGAGTGTGGGGTTTGAGATACCAACAGATCCACCAGGCCTGAAACAGGAATGGGAGCAGCAAAAACAGGACATCGCTTGGAGGGGAGAAGAAACTTATCTGCACTAAAAAATATCTCCCAAAGAACACAGTCTCTTGTGCTTGCTGCCAATTGTACTTGATTAATCAGGTTTCTGTGGGGGTGTTTTCCTTCGCTCCGTTCCTAACAGCATATTTTTCCATAAGTGATCTGAAACTTGTAGCAGATAATTCATTGCCTGTGAGATCATGACTCTTCCAAACCATTGCAACATTTTGCCTTCAGAACTAAGAAAATTCTGGTTGAAAAAGTCACATAAATACCTTTTCAAGGCATCAGTCCCACAAAGGTGTTTGTTCTTTTAAAAGTAGTTGCTATGTGCTTTCCTCCCCACCAAAAAGAGGGGGTTGTATTTCAGCTGGGCTTGCTCCTGTGGAGCTGAAGTTTTCCTGCTGGAGTCTATTAGATAGCTCCAAACCAGAGAGCATTTCTGTGCCACACACCTGTTCCAATAGCTCCCCCACCTCGATACAGACAGCTGCAGCAAAAAGCCCCATTCACTCTGGAGAAAACACATTTTATAATAGCATCCCATCCCCCAGCCAGATGGGATCAAGCTGAGGCAGCTGCAGTCCAGGTCCCAGGAGAAATACTACAAAAAGTGCAATTAAAATAATTAGTTAATGCCTTTTTATCCAGGATGGTAACAAATAGGGAAAAGAGCTTGAAATAGCTATTCTACTTATCAGTCCAGTATGGTATTGGATGCTTCCCAGGCTAAGCTTTCCCTGGGGTTTTGAAAGCTTGTGGGTGGTGCTTGGCCACTTGCTGGATTAAGGATCTCTATTACTGATGGTAACAGGGGTAGGTTAAAGCCACTTGTGCAGTAGATTTTGCTGTGAGAACAAAAATAAAGTGAGTCTGCGTTGATAATAAAGTGATTCAGATTCCCATTCCTCCCCTGGAAATCAAGATTGCCTCTCATTGATTTAAGCTCAGACTCTGATTAAGCAGAATTTGCCTGATGATTCAACTTTATGGGGGATGCACAAACAAAAAATACATGGCCAAATACATCCCTGGCACAACTCAGTGAAATCTGGCATTTACCCAGTCGTTAGCTGCTTGTTGTTTGAGGGTTTCTCTGCTAGCTTTCAAGTGATGCAATAAATGAAGATTTCTTTTGCAGGCATTCTAACTCCTTTTCCGGAAGTGTTCAAGGCAAATAAAGCAGTGTACCAGGAACTTTAGACCCAGCAAACCGTATTTGTTATTGCCACAGCAGGTGATATTTATTCTGCAGCCAAGTGAGATGGCCAAAGGGTGAAATATAACCTAAAAAGCAGGGCAGAATCTCTTAATAATCTTTAGATCCTCTGATTTCATTCTGAGATTTCATCCAGGGGCCAAATTATGCAAACATTAGTATTTTTTCATTTTATATTCCAGTCGTCATTCCCTGCCATCCCTGTGGGGTAACCTGGAGGTCAGACATCTTACTGAAGAACATGAAAATATGGAATAATATTGAATAATAAATGTTTCAGGTCATGCATGCTGTCCCTGTCTCTCACCTTCTTGGCAGATGAATACAGAATAGCTGAGCTGAGGGAAGCCTGAGTAGCTCAAACAGTGATTTTGGGGTGTTTGTATGTGGTCTGTGAAGCTGTCAATGATCTTACCCTTTGCATGGATCATCAGAGGAGTTTTCAAATCTCACTAAGAACTTTGCCTTGTGACAGGGAGGTCCAAAAGCTACTTTCTGTATAACTGTACGTTTTCTTTTTATAGTTTCAAATTGTATCATTTTCCTTGCTTTTAAAAATATTCTGGTTTAAAAATCTTCCTTGGGGACCTGTTATTTTAAAGTATCTGATTCTCTTTTGTGGTCTGGAAATGTAACTTTCCCCATCTCCTCATCCCAGATCATTTTTTGATGACACTTGAGGGGGAAGAAGTACCCAAGGTTTGCTTTGTCTTCCTTTTGTCTGTGAGTGGAGGGTTAACAGCAGAAGTGGGAAGAAGGGTTAGCAAAGGGGAATGCTAGTCACGTGTGCAGAATGCCAGCAGCAAAGCTGGCACATGTTGTTCCATTCACATGAAGTATGTTTTATTCATTTGTTGATGATCATCTACAGTAGCTATGGGAGAGAAATAAGAAAACCAGAGTAAAAAGTGGAAATCTGGGTAAAATTCTGTAGCTTTGTCCCTCTTCAGTGGTAGGTGGCTGCAAGAAATGTGATTTTCAGTGACATTTTTTGCTGGATTTAAGACTGGCACTCAGAGTGGATAAAATATCAAGGGGAAAACAATCATATCTCACTTCCTAATCTTATTTACCTGACATCAGCTCGTTTCCTTGCTGTTTTCACACTTGGCCCTCTTGCCATCCCACCTGCTCCTGAAATGGTCATCCATAGCTCCTGTAATACTCAGGAAAGAAAAAGATGTTTTGGGGATGTGAGGCATTTGACATATGTTTGTGACACTTTGGGATTAAAAGAACTGTTTTTCTCTATGGAGTGTATTAACTCAGTCTCAGCTGGGTGCCTGGAGGGTTTTGGTGAGTGCAGGCACATTCATTGATGGTGGGAGTCAGGAGCATCTCTGTTCAGTGCTATTAACACCAAGAATTCCTGGTTTCCATGGGCTGTGGATGATACTTGCCTGTCCTCGGCAGGCATGTCAAGGAGTTGAGGATGGGATTGCATAGGGAAGTGGAGCCTGTGCTCAGTCAGGTGGATCCTACTCTTGCAAAAGCAAGACCTTAGGATCTTAAACTGGCAAAATCATAAATTAAAAAGGCAGTGGGGTTCTTTTCTTTTGCCTTTAAGCAGTAGGTGGAAATTTGTCCTTGTTCCTTCTGCAGTACACCTGCCAGGTCAAGAAATGCTATGATTGCTGGTTCAGAAATGAGGGAAGAGGTGCTGAGGAGGGCAAAACATCCACCTGTGCTGTGTGTAGAGTGTGGGGTGAGCTGACTAAGTGGCAGATGACTCCCCCTCAGCATGCAGAAGTCACAGTTCAAGTGCTGGAAGCAGCCATGCAATCACAGAAGTCCTGTCCTGCCTTTCCAAGCCAGCCTGGAGATCACAGCACTGTGCTGCAGGTCTGCCTGAAGTCAGGAAGGAAGCCTGGTAAAACATGGAGCTGAGCCCCAACCTACAGCTAATTAACAAATGACAGTTAAGGCTGTTGTCCCCACTCCAATGAGGATAAATATGGACTAGGTTTTTGGTCTGCAGGGGGGAAGTTTGGGGTTTTACACGGATAAAAAGTCTGGATAGTTACACGAAAGTACAAAAAAAAATTAATGATTTTTTAATTGAAGCTTTTACATATAAGAATAATAACCTATTAAAGCTGGTGGGGTATGAAACACTTGGAGCTGTAGTTTTATATACCTTGGATGGGTATTGAACTGTAACTTTTTGCTGCTGTGTAACTCTTCTCTAGTTGCTGGAGAGATAGAACTGTTAACAGGAACACATTAATTTCTGGAGCACAGACATGTTGTGATGGGAGAGTGGAGATTGCAAGGACAGGCACTGGATAGAGAATGCAGAGTAAATGGCTTTTCTGCATATTTTAGCGGAGTTGTTGTGCCCATTTTAGCTGGTGTTGTGCACCAGCAGCAGCTGGTGAACTCAAGTGTGGAGCTGTGCTCTGTGTAGGGCTGGTCAGCGCTTGCTGGGATTTGCCAGGGGTGTGGCCCAGAGCAAGGTGTGTATTCCTGTGGTGACTGTCTTAGCTAAGGTGATGTGTCACAGCACAGTGTTTGTTGTGAAAACACTGATTTTTGCAGTGCCAGCTGGTCCTGCTTCATCAACTGGAAGGAGAAGTGCTGAGGAAAAAGGTTTGTCCTTCCTTTGCCCGGAGCAGAAGGATGCTGAATGCACAGATATGGACTGCAGCTTCCTTGGATTTCCAAGCCAAACCTGCAGTGGTACCCAAGGTGAGGGGATAGCACCTGAGCATGAGCTGCCAGAGGGGAGCTGATGACCCTGCCATAGCTCCCTTGTGTGCTGGAAGGACCTAATTTTCCTATTATTTTGTATTTGATATGGTGTATTTTTCCAATTGGGAAAGGAAAACTGAAAACCTCTACCTGGAGCAGTGTATTGTGAGGGATAGCTCCAAGGAGGAAAAGCAAGAGCAACTAGAACACTAGCAATCTATAAATTAAAAAGGAGTAAGAGACATTCTTCATACACCCTTTCCACTTTGCTGTTAATTCCCTTGCCTGGTAAAGTTTAGAGCAAAAGTCAAATCAGTTTATAATGACAGTGTGCAACAGTTTAGGATATATGCTCCCTAATATCTCTGCCACAGTGGAAAAAAAGAATAAGAACAACTTATTGTGATTATTGCCCCTCTTATTAAACAAATATTTTGTCTGTGATTCCAGCAGAGGTGAACTCACAGCATTGTTCTTGTTTGCACACTGCTAGTTCATGGTTTTTGTTGTTGCATGAGAGCTGTCCTCATCAATTAAGCAACTTTTGAACCTCTGAAACCTTCCATGTGAATCTGACACTGTGGTTCAAATTCTCAAATGCAGCAAAAGAGAAATTCTGATTTGGGTCACCCCATATCTGAAAGATGAACCATGATAACACAAAATGCGGATCTAAATGCAGACACGGTGTTTAATTTTAACTGTTCATGAAAAGGAGCAGCAAGCTGATGCAGGAGTATCTTCAAGGGTGACTTTTCACTGCTTAATGTCTCAACACACTGAATTACATTTGGAAGTCATATGCATCGAAGAACACTTTGGCAGAGCCCAAACAACCATGGTTTTACTGTGCTTGAGCCCTAGGTTTTTCTTCCTTCTTCACCCAGGTCCAATACCTTTCTCTCTCACTGCCAGTAGCCCTTTTCTTGCTGCTGTTTGCTCTTGTGCATATTATTTATTACCATTTGACAGAAACTAAAAGTGCAGTTTAGAGAATGCTTTACCAGGAGTAATTTGTTCCCAGCAAGACCTTTTAGCTACATGGTAACATGAAAGCATCAAAATGCCGGGAGAACATTATAAAAATAAACTGCCCTAGTGCTAAAATAAGCTTTAATTGATTGAAAATTGCACTGAGCCTGACAATCTGAAACATTTATTATTATTTTTCTTTCAAGCTTCAGCTGCATGTGATTTAGAGTGACTGAATTATAGTTCCCACATACCTTCCTACCCACAGTGCGTGAAAGAAAACCCACGCACAAATTTCTTAGCTCCAGAGGAGCTGCTGGATACACCTGGAAGAAAATAAAAAAGCTGATTGAAAGTGAAGTTTGAATAAAGGTGATGCTGATGGGAATGTTCAGAAAAAAAAG
Source organism: Lanius collurio (assembly GCA_020086605.1). Taxonomy (NCBI): domain Eukaryota; kingdom Metazoa; phylum Chordata; class Aves; order Passeriformes; family Laniidae; genus Lanius; species Lanius collurio. The sequence goes on along the minus strand of JACBWW010000008.1, from coordinate 35,091,883 downwards.
CCAAACTCTATTCTGGCTGAATGCCATGCTGTGCTTCCCTCTCCTCATCCCCACTCTTCTGGGGATGTCTCTCCCTGTCAAAGGCATTTCCTTAATATCTGCTTGCAGAGCACTGGATCCTGTAGGCCATATGGTGTTGGATGTTAATATTGGCTGTGGATAAACTACCACTCTGTCTTCCCCATTTTAGGTTCTTAGAGAAAAAAATCATATCCAACTGACTGTACTCAGCTATTTAAATGAATGCACGTTGCAGAGTCTCCAGCAAGAGGTCAACACCACCACCAAAGACTGTGCATAAAAGTGGAAAATTTTCTGATGGATGTACTGGTGGTCCTGTTCTAGAGAGAAATATGTGGAATATAGCACTGGAATTGGTTGGAATATAGCTAACATCAGTGGGGTTATCATAAATCATAGAATCACAATTTGGGTTGGAAAGGACCTTAAAGACTATCTTGTTCCACCCCCTGCCATGGGCAGGGACACCTTCCACTAGACCAGGCTGAGTTTAAGATGTCTCTGTAAATCCTTACTTGAATCATAACCCTGGACAAGTCACTTGCAGTCAAGAGCCAAGCAAGGATTTTCATTTAACTCCCAACATTCCGAGAGGAGGAAGATGCTTGAACACCTTTTTGGCTGTGGCTGTCCCATCTCCCTGCCAGTGCCAGCACTGCCTGTAACAGCGCTGTAAAGGCCAAGCTGCTGGCAGAGGTCGGGGGTGATACAGATCCTGCCTATGGACAGAATTTCTCCATCTGGTGGCTGGCAGCACCCTTGAGACTCTCAAACTTGTTTGGCAGCAAAATGGACTATTGTTGTCTTGGTTTAGCACTTGTTTGCAAGCTGAGCCGTTTGCATGCTACCAAACACGACTTCCAAATTGCAATTCCTGCTGTCTGCCAAAGGGGGTAATAAATCCCTCTCTCACCTTTCCTTCTTGCCTGCTTAAATTATAAATGCCCATGGCAGGAGCTGACTCAGCTGGTGCCTGGCTGCAGTGTCTGGCTGTTCCAGGAACAGGTCTTTATTTGTTACCCTAACACAGGAAAGCGTGACCCAGGGATTCATGGCAGATCACAGATCCGAAGGAGGGAATTTGAAAAGGCCATCAGTTTTATTAATAGCCACCTCTGTGGCCACTTGCAGGTCGGACCAGAGACTGTGCAAGGCTTAAAGGCTGAATCCACACTGCCCCAGGAGAGGTAGAAAGATGTGCCTGGTCACAATGCCATAGGGATAGAGGTGTCTGTCTTCCAGGTTCGTTGTCCAGGTTCCAGTGGGCATTTCCACAGTGCCAGAAGAGAAAATTTAAATATGCTTCATGAAGGGGATTTTTGAGGACCACAGAAGCCAGATGTTTTTGGGTTTGTTTTAATTAATAATTTTTGTCATGGACTGAACTAATAGTGGACTACCATGGATTATTAATAAAAATAATGTGTCTGGACACATATTGGCTTTGGCTAGAAGAGTAATTCATGTGAATAGGTAGACTAGCAGTTATCAATGTGTGTAGCCAACTTTGTAATCAGTGCTGTTGGAGGGCATAATGAGGAATGGCTCAATGTCTGGTCTACTTGAAAGGTCGTGTGAACTGAAGCTGATGGTTAATTCAAGAGGAATATACTTCATTCCTTTGAAAACAAAATCACTGCAGAACTGAGATAAAAAGTTACCCTTGTAGCTTTTCCTGAATAGTTTTCTATAATAGGTCTCTTTTACACCTTGATTATAAGAGTAGTGTAAAGATTTGAAAGTTTTAATTAGCTGATAGTTCAGAGAAAAAGTTTCATTTTCACATTTACATCCATTTTGATTAATGCCTCTCATTGACAGAGCAAAATATATTCCAAAATCTGATATGCTGTCTCTGTGAGTTAATCTGACTTTATATGCCATATTATGTATTTTTAAAAATATCTATCAATATTTTCACTTTTGCTGTAAAAATGTATTGTTAAAATAGTGAAATAATTATTAATTGTGGTTTTCAGTACTAGATAATGTATGATCCTTATTCTGGTCATGGCAAATATTTGTCTATTGTGGTGTTAATGTTGGAAAATTTTCATCAAAAAAAGTATCAATCTTTCCATTAAAGTGAGTGCCACTGATTCCAGTGCTTTACAGACTTTCACTGGAAGGTTTTAAACATGGATTTGGTGAACTAAGTGGGAATTACAACTTGCTTGGGATAGAGGCAGGATCATGTTTCTTCTTTGAGACCAACAGTTAGCTATGGAAAACCTTTGACCCCCCTGTCATTCTGCCAGAATCTCAGTCCCCTTGATTTGGTGCTAAACCCAGAACTCCCGTGCAGTGCTCCAAAATAAAACTAATTTTTTTTCACTGATAATTCCTCTAAATGAATTTTGGTCCTTTTTCTTTTTCCCTGCAGAGAGTCTGGGTTTTCACTGTTCTCAGTTTCTTCCAGGGCTGTGAGCCTGAGCAGGACCATAACAAACACACCTAACTTTCTGTGGTTTCTAAGAATCTGGAAATGTCACTGGAAAAGCAGGGATGTCCCTAGCACTGAGTTTTGCACTTTGCTATTCATTTTAGCAGGCTCTGCTATACGGAGCTCTCAACATTTAATGAACAGCACTGCAGCCACGGCAGCCTCTGCATCAGAGCTTCCTGCCAGAAGACCTTATTCCTTTGAGGAAGACATAATTTCTTTTTCAACAGATATGTTGTCAGCAGTATAAAAAAGCACTGGATTAGTTATATTTACATATGAGGCCCCATGTGACCCATAATTAGAAGTAAATTGGTCACGATTCAAAAGATGATGTAATGTGTATCCAATGCACAGACCATATGTTCTGTTCAGGACATGTCCTCTAATTCAGGTGTCTCCACAAGCAGGAGCCTGGTGCCAAATTAGCCACTGTTGTCTCCACATGACTGAACCCAACTTAGAAGAAATGTTTACATCTTAGCCAAATCCTTTCAGCATCTTTCACTGTCTCAGTTTAAGACATATGGATTTGTGGCAGTGATGGGGGCCTAGACATTGTGTTAAGCATCAGATTATGCTAATAAATTCATGTTTTATATCTGCAAAAGAATTAATATTGATAAGCATATGTTTATGAGTTTCATATTCAGCAGAACCTTCCAACCATATACCTCTGTGCCAGCTCTTTGCAAAAATCAGGGATCTAGCAGTTTACACAAGCACTGTAGAAACTGTAAATAGACATGATTTAATTTTCATTTGGGGGGGGAAATGAGGTGTAAAAAATGTTCTACTCAAACTGTTTACAGCCCATAGTATTGTGCAATGCTGGCTGTGAAGTTCTTTGGTCTGAACCACAGCCATGAAGTTGAGAGTGGCTGAGCAGGCAGGAAGAGAAAGAATCCTGAAGGGGGATGTGAAGCATATCTTGTTTTACCTTGAACCTGTATGATGCTGCAGGTTTAACGTGTTCAGTTATATGTTCCATGATTTAAACAACCAAGAGACAGATCTGCTTTCCCAGACACCAAATGCCCTTGCTTTCAGCTGAAATTAGAATGCGTGATCAGTCAAACACTAATTCAAATGACAGGTTGTTCAGTGAAAGATACTTAAAAAAATTCCCAATCAGACCTGCCTATCAAAAATTAATTTTTCTTGTTCATTTGCATTAAAAAATAAACTGCAGCTCAGTAGTAAAGGCTCTGTATTGTCCTTTCAGCACAGAGAGAGAGATGAGCTTATTCCCTCCACAAGAGAAGTAGAATCTGATTCCTGCCAGGTTTTCTCCTCTTGCCAATTCATCTTTCCTTATGTAGAGCTTCAGTAGCACAGTCTTGGCTTCTTTGTCTTTGCTATTTAATATTAATTTCTTTTAAAAAATAAATAAATTCAAATCTGATTCATTGGGCCTTAAGAGCAAATGATGAGCTCCCATTGGAGGGTGTCACTGTAAGGAATATGTTTGTGTTTGTGTTAGAGCACTCAGAGTCTCACTGCTCAGGCTGGAGGAGTTTCTTGTGACAGATTATCTCTGGTGATATTTAGCAAGCGGCTCACATGCAACAAATAAAGGCCAGACACGTGTAAGACTGGCTGCTTCTGGCAGCTTCATGTTAAGATCCATTCTGCCACATTTGCTTTAGACTTTGAAGTCTGTGCTCCATGAGCTGATGCAGGAATACCCGTTCTGAGCTTGTGTCTATCCTGCTGGAAGTGTTGTAAAAGCAGGTGGATGTGGCACTTGGGGACATGGGTTAGTGGTGGACCTGTCAATGCTGGGGTAATGGATGGGCTCAGTGGTCTTAGAGGGCTTTTCCAATCCTTCTCAGGCTCTGGAGGGGATCTGTTGTTGTCTGTTGCTTGTTTAAGTGCAGGGTGTATGATCATTAAAAAAAAACCTTTTATTTTTTTCTCTGCAGAGGCCTGAAGCTTTCAAGGAGGCCTGTAGTTTACAAGTCAAACTCTCAAAGGGCCCTGGGAATGAGTGCTGACACTGCTCAGTCAGCCCTTCTGCTGTACTCTAAGGCAGTTTCACTCACAATAAATATTGCAGGCAACCTTGAGCATCCTGTGAAAATTTGTCAATAGACATCCTATTTCTCTGACCCTGCATGGAGCTGGTCTGCTTCCAGTTCTGCAGTGTTGTACTGGGCTGAGGGCAGCAAACAGATTTATTTCGCATGTGACGTCAGGAATGATGCCTGTGCAAGATCTGGCACAGAAAACCTTTCCTATTTTTTATAGATACCTTTGTACTTTGCTTTTCAGGTCTGCAGCTCTTCTGCTTGTAGGTCTCTCAGGTGCTATATCTTCTGGCCAGTCCTGATATAGCAGAGAATGATGAGAGGACACAGAAAATCAAAGCCTGTCAGAATACATGGGCTGTTTGCTGCAGCTCAGGCTGACCATCACTCCAAGAAAAAGAGCATCAGCTAGGCTCAGGAATCTGGTGCATTAGAGCAGAGATCTCAAGGAAAAAAATCCCTTTGAATGGAGTAAAAGTAGAAAAGCTGAAAGTGTTTTCACCAAAATCTAGGTGATATAAGAATCTGAAAAATCAGTGTCACACCTATAGAAAGTCATAGGAAGCCAAATTCTACTCTCTGATACTTTGCTGATTTTCTAAAATAACTCCCAGAGCAGCTGAGGCAAATTTCTCAGAGTTTTCAAAGCTATCAGTAGAAATCAAACAATTCAAAGCATCAAGTAAATTTTCATTCACATCTGAACTTATTAGCCTTGACTCATGTCCTGCATACAAATCTACCTGTGTAGTATCTTGTGGGGTCTCAGCCTGGGAATTTTGATGGCCATAAAGCTTTTCCTTTTCCTGAGAGAATTTATGATTAGATCCATTTAAATGGTGCAGTTCCTGTAGGAAAACAGTCTCATATGATGTGAACTTACATGAATAGATCATTAAAAGAAACATATTTGGCCCTAGAGCTGATGACTTTGACAATAGGGAATCAAACTACTTTTAGTGTTTATCTTGCAGTCCCCTGGTATGTGTATTATTCCCAGTACAGTACAAATGCATCCCACTGAGTTATTTTTCTAACCTAAATAGTGGGTTTCTTTCCTTGGCTCTGGAAGACCCTGAACCACAAAATGGTAGAAGAGTGTTTCCAAGGAAGTATCAGTGTGTCCTTGCCCTCTGCTTCTACTTTTCCCTGGATAATCTTTGATCTGACACGGGGTCTCCGCTCTATTTATATGCAAGGTGAAGCATTCATCAGGGTTCAGAAATAGAGGTGTGGGAGCTGTGAGAGGGCACTGGGACAGGACATATCAGGGGCTGGATCCTTCTACCTTCTCTGCAGGGACAGACAGGTGTGTCCAAAGTGCTGGTCTCCAGCCTGTGTGAGTTCAGAGTAACCAGCTTCCTACCTTAAACACTTGTGTGACTTCTGTTGCGTAAAATTAGATAAGGCAAAGCCTGCTTTAGCCATTGTCTTTCTTGCCTAAATTGGTGTAGGTCATGCTGAGGACTAGCCCTGTCTTCAAGTGCTGTGTTGAAAGGGTTGCACAAGGTTACTTTTCGCTATTCTTCACATGAAGCACCAGTTACAGCTGAAACAAAGTCCATGAACACTCCCCGTTTGCTGTTCCACACAGCTGGGCTGCTGGCACACTAGAGCGTTTTGCATACTCTGATTTAACTGTTGGAAAATCTATTCACACAAAAATCTTCCTATTCTTTTAGACAAAGGATTTTTTCCCCCTCATTTTGTTGTCAAGATCCTTTTCCCATCTGTTTTTGGGGCAAGACAACCTCCTAGTATGGATGTTTCATTCATGGATAAAGCTTTCATTGGAACTTGTTTTAGGGTCGGGGCAGATTTTGCTCACAGTGAAATCAGCAACAAAACTCCCCATGAGCTGAATTGAACCTCTCCTGACAATGGGAGATTTTTAGAGGAGTTATGATAGCTGTGAACAAGGTCTTGTTGCTGTGCCCTTTCAAAAGAGAGCTGTGTCTAGTGGAGGAACAATCAGAATATTTGTCTCTTTAAATGAATGGTTCTTAGAGCCTGTACTGAGAGGCAGGCTCCCTCTCTGCGGCTGTGAGGCTACTCAGAGCCTCCAATAAATCAGCATGCAGGCACTGAGAGCTCTGTCCTTGAAGGGATGCACAGTGACCTTGCTTATGCTTACTCTGGAGGAATAGGGGAAACAGAGGAGCCCAAATAGTGAGCGGTGTGCGACTGAAGGCTCTGCATTCTGCATGCAAATACCACAGCACCGGAGCCACGGCACGGGCGGCGTGCTGCTGCTGCACAGAATGCAGTTTTCCTGCTAGCCTGACCAGACTGCCGCTGCTGCTGCTCTGTTTCTTTCTTTCTTTTTTTTTTTCTTTCCTGCAGGGTTCTGAACGAAATCCTCATGATTGTTACATGCTTGTTCAATAATAGCATGCCCCAGTCACGTCTCCTTGCGAGAACATTTCGCTGGAATCACTGAGCAGAAGCAGAGAAGAGCTGACGACTATGTGCTTCCAACGCAGGTTGCCGGAGCCCCGTGTTTGCCATTGGCTGCAGTTTTCTGGTTTGTGTGCAGCTTCCCCCATCTGGAATATGAAAATGGGATTGAAGTAGGTAATTGCTACCAGCGGGTTTTCAAGAGAGGCTTAGAGAGAACAGAATGCCTCTCACACAGCACAGGCTGCCTGCGCTGAGAGAGCTCTGAGAGATGATTTTAGATGTTACCCACGTCTGAATCTCCTGGAAACTTTACCATGGAAGCAAGCCATTGCGCACAGTCCTGGAGCTAACATCCAAAAGGGGCAAGGAAGGGGCAGCAGGGCCAAACAATGGGATACCTTGTCCTTGGATTGCTCACAGAAAAGCCAGCAGGCATTCCCCTCTGCTCCCCAGCAAAAAGGGCATGAAGGTGGCGATGAACTGAATTTTACCCAGCGAAGCTTCAGTGGCTTTTAAGAAGGATGGGATACACTGACCCTTCGTCAAGCCGGGATTTGCTGGGAAACAGAACTTTGTTCTTCATCTTCATCTGCGCCTTTGCCGTGGTCACCTTGCTGCAGCAGATCCTCTATGGGAGAAACTATCTCAAGAGGTAAGGGGGGATTGGAGGGAATAGAAAAAGTTGTCTGATAGGACTGAGGGGAGATGGAGCTCCAGGAAAACCATTATAACTGTTCAGACCACTTCTCAGTGTCCTGCTGCTGATAATATCTTTTCAGTCTGGGAAGGCGCATCCGGCATCTGTAATATCTGTTGGATTATGAATGCAGGAGAAGGTTAGGCAGAATATAATGTTTTATGAGTTTCCTGGATTTTGTTTTAATCCTCAGCTGTCACAAAAATATAGGTTTGTATTCAACTTAAACAAACTCGTACCACCTGAGTATTTGCCCCTGATCAAACCCTGCCCTACAGGCTTCCCACTCTGTTTAAGTTCAGGCTGAAATGGCTCAAGAGGTTGAATTTAAGTAGTAGGTTCATTGCTGAAACTTCAATGTCTTTAGAAACAAACATGCAAACGCAGTTCCTAAAATCAATATTGGTGTTCCAGATAACCGAGAGAGCACTTCTTGTTTTCACTGCTGTGTTCTTGCAAATTGCTGCTGAGACTGCTTCACTATAGAACACATCAGTCTTTGATCTGAAAATGCTCTTTTTACAGCAAAACACTGGTGGGGATCTATAAGTGTTTAACCTAGACCCATGCAGAGTTTATTTTACTTAAACCTAGTTTGAGAAGTTACAGCTTGCATGATTTTATGAAGAGGAATGTTTCCCTTACATGCTTTGAGGTAAGTGTTTCAGCTGTGTAGGCAGCTGCTGTAGAATTTTTTAACTGGAATTAAGCTGCATTCTGCCAGGAGAGATCAATGGTTTGGTTCTTGCCTTGCTTGCAACTCATATAGTTGTTTGCCTTGTGCCAAGAGCAAGCAAAATGCTGGCAAATCAGCAAACGTTTCTCTCTGGGAGGGAAAAGCAAGCATGATGTTAATATGTATAGACAGGGGTGTTGTTTATCCACAGAGCAATCTGTGTGCCTTGTGTGGCACAAGGCCTTGTCTGGAGGACTGTGTTTGACTTTTGGGCACCTCAGCTCCAGAAATATGTGACTTCATCAGCTGGAAGGAGTAAGAATGACCAGTGGTGTAGAAAACATGGGGGTTTTTGGCTTGGAGAAAATTGAGAGGAGAAAGGATAACTGACTTGAAATACCCAAATTAAATCTTGCAAGAAGAAAGCATTAAATACCTCTCTGTAAACACTCACAAGGTGTTAAAATGCTGTAGCAGGAAAGCCTTGGATTTAACCACAATGGGTAACTTCTAAAGAAAATGGTTCCCTAAGGAGGTATAAAATCCCCATATTTGGAGGGCTTCAGGAACCTGGTGGGTAGACAAGGGTAGTACTAAGCTTCCTTGGGGTTAAGAATATGGTTTTATGGCTAGGTCGAGGTCTCATCTTGCCTTATTTTCTCAGTTTTTCCCATTTGTCCTGGAGCCTAGCAGCCCTACCAATCCTTGCCTTTCCAACTCAAAATGACTGCAACATGATTAGAGGGAGGAAAAATAAATCCCACGTACAAACTGAAATGAAAAATGGCAGAGTATAGATAAAAGCATGAGAAGACGCAGCCAAAAACTCTTCCACTGAGTGATCTCTGTGCCCTGCCTCTGTCCTGCCTCGTGCCCTGGGAGCCTCTCCTGTCATCATCAGGGAATAAAAAAGGCTGATGTCCATTTCCCAGGACTGCAAGGGGAAAGTCTATTTCTGACCCCTCTGCCATCAAAGAGTCTCAAGTAGGGAGATAAGCACGTATTTTGTCACTTGGACTGGAAAACACTTTTTTTTTTTTTTAATTCCAGCTTGCAATAATTTGTTTCTTTTCCTTTTTCTTCTTTTTTTTTTTTTTTAATTAATCATGCAAAAAAAGTTTCATAGAGGCCTCTCCCAGCTCAGTGCAGGGGAAAAAAAAGCACCTCTGCTCCTTTCTGCCGGGAATTGGCAGTTCCCATCTTTCTTGGAATTAAAAATGCAGGATGTGGCAGACTCAGGCTGTAACTTTTTGGTGACAGAAAGGTGATTTAAGCAGCGGCCTGCATTGTTACCATGATATTATGATGAAGGTACTTTTTTTCCAGCTTTCCTTTCCCTCCCTCCCTCTTAATGCCCTGCAGTACCTTGTGGTGAGCATTCCAGGGCAGTCTGATTGCCAGTGAGCTCCGTGCAGGGGCAGCTGTAACCTTTAATTACTCTTGGATTTCACACACCTCCGGTGTTAAGCCCCCTGCTAGAAGCTGATTCCGGCTATGAGGCTCCTTGGACATGTCATAACTTGTACCTGGTGGCTCTGGAGAGGCTCCTTAGAGAGGGGAAGTGGGATATTTATAGCCTTGGTGCCACTTGCCAGGCTGGATCTTGGGGACGCTGCCTGAACCCGCGGCCATTTACTCATTCGGACTCCATGTGCTGCTTGTTTGATGACAGCTTTTGCCTGCATCACAACACCTGCAACAATAGCAGGCCCCATGGCCTCTTCCCAAGGCAGCAGGAGGAAATTCCCTTGTATGTTTGGAGAAACCTAGAAAATTGCTCTAAAGTACTATTTCAGTAAATGTACAGTGCTTTTAAGTCTAAATATAACACCAAGGTAGCTCTTTTCTCTGCAAGAAGATGGTGAGTATGGGTAAAGACCAGCAAGGCAGCGAAATGTGACCTAAAACAAGAAACAAGCAGCCTGGGCACAATGCCAGCAACAGCATACACTCAGGACAGGTCCCAAAAAACAGAGTGGAGAAAGTCACCCTTTTCTGGGAGAAAGATGGAAAAGTTTGCTGCATGGCTGCAAGCTGTGCCGTGCTACCTGCCCTTAAAGGCAGGGAATGGGATGGTTTGATGGCCATAAAATCCCACCTGAGGCTGCCCATGGAGGGTGCCGTGGAGGCTCGGGGTCCTGCACTTGCCCACAGCCGTGTTCCCAGAGCATCTGCGGGGGTGGCAGGACTGCGGACAGGAAAGGATGCTCAGGGAAATAAACTCTGCTCAGTGAAATTTGACAAGGGGCCCAGCCTCTGGTCAAAATCCTCTCTTTCCCATTATGGGATATTAATGGGCTCCTGGCATTGCTGGAGAAAGGGGACACAGTGCAGAGATTGAATTTCTAGGCACTCACACACTTTTCACCCACTGTGTACGTTCTCCACTCCTTCCTTTTATACCATCTCATTGGAAAGCAGAATCTTCCCCCATTTTTTTTTCCTTTTTTCAGTTTTCTCCCAAGTGGGATGAATATGGGTACTCTCACCCAGGCCAGTGCCTCATCCCTGTAGTTGCAGCTGAAGTCCTCATAGGACTGCGAGCTGGAGAAATGACATCGGGAAGCTCTGGTGTCTGTAGCTTCTGATCCCAAGTAAAAAGGATGATGAAATGAGATATAATTAAGCGACTTTAATACGGATCTCTGGGGTAATTATTTTTATTTTAGGATTAATGTGATGATTAAAAATCCACTGCATTGATCTGCTAAAGTAGGTTAAATGCTGTGGACTTCTGCTTAAATCCAGAGCTGCTACTTGCTTTTGTATTGACTCATCTTTCCAATGCTCACCTTTCAGCTGAATTTTCTTTTGAATCAGATGCTCAGATGAGGGCTGGCCTTTTTTTGTCAGCTCTTGTTTGGCCAGCAGGGAATAATCCTGGATTACATCAGGAAACTGCCACTACAGTAAAAAAAAATGTTGAAATCTGTCTTCATCTTCCAACCTGTAGCATGGGAGAGATCAATAGGACAGTCCTTCCCTTTGGCAAGGTAAAAATATCAGAGTAATGCTTAGCTCTGATATCTACCAATATTCTGGCAGGAAATTCACTAAATTCTGGGTGTTTTAACAGACTGACTTCTGCACAGGGAGAGTGTCAGCTGAAGAAAGGAATCTGCACCTTTAAAACTCCTTTTTTTTCCAGCTGAGTGAGGAGAGCACATTTCCTAACCTATTAAAGACTCTAAACAAATATTACCCCAGGGCCTGCCAGGGGGCAAATAAAAGATCTCAAAGAATCACACAGCAAGAGTCAGCAAACCTTCCCATGCAGGCAGCCTGCATTATTTGAAAGCTCTACACCTTCTAAATGAGAACAAAACATCACTTTTATGTATGTGTGCCCTCTTAATAATAATGGAATCACATGACTTGAGGTAAACCCACCATTTTTGGATATCTGAGGCAGCTTTTATTCAACAGTGGCAAATCAATTCCTGGGCATCCTTACCTATTTCCTTACCATGTAAGATAATTTGTGATCGCTTTCTGCATTGCATGGACAAATAAGGAATTAACCCAGAGAAAATAAACCTGAACTACATGTTTGAGAGATGATTTAGTCTGTACCTTTAGATTGTGTCATACTTACAGCAGGGACAGCAGGAATTGCAATGGGGACATGGAGGCTACACATGGCCTAAGTTTTATTTTGTCCTAAACTGGGCTTTTTGTCCTAACTACAGCCAGCTCAGGTCAGTTAAAAGCTCCTGCTCCATCCCTGGCATGTCCCCCTCTGCTTGTAACACCCAGTGAAAGTGTTAACCATAACCTAAGACCATCTATTCCTGTGTTTAAAGTCTCTTTCCATTTAAATATCTTCCCCAAGAGGCGTAATCTGAAGGTCACCTAGTGAGTCATCTCTCTCTGGTCACACAGCTCTGTGCCTCCAGTCCTAACCAGTGGGAATTACTACCCCATAGAAATTTCATGTATCCTGTGAGTCATCTTGATGAATCCCTGACAAGGAGCTGGGCAGGTCTGGGGTTTGTGTCTTGAGGTTTTCTTCAGAGAAGAGTGCTGGAAGCTTCAGAACAAAGCAAAGTCTTCAAATTGTATAGAACACCACAAAAAGTGTGTTTAGAGGATATGGCCATCACCTTAAAGGGGCCAGATCCAGCCGAGCACGGCAGGAGAAGATGAGACTCCAGCTGTGCTGTTCCTTCTATGGGGTATTCCCAAGAGCACTTCAAGGGGTGCAGGCATCCCTGTTGGGAATGGGATGGAGGAGGCAGAACCAACAAGGGGCTGATAGTTTAATTCAGCTGTCTCCAAAGTCACGGAATCACAGAATCACTGAATGGTTTGGGTGGGAAGGGACCCTAAAACTCATCCCATCCCACCCCCTGCCATGGCCAGGGACACCTTCCACTACCCAGGTTGCTCCAAGCACCTTCCAACTTGGCCTTGGACACTGCCAGGGATGGGGCAGCCACAGCTGCTCGGGGCACCCTGTGCCAGCATTCTCACACAGAAAAATTTCTTCTTAACAGCTACCCTAAATTTACTGTTTGTCAATTTGAGACCATTGCCACTTGTCTTCTACCTCCAGGCCCTTGCAAATAGTCTCTCTCCATCTTTCTTGTTGGCTCCCTTCATGTGCTGAAAGGCCACAGTTACATCACCCTGAAGCTTCTCTTCTGCAGGCTGAACAAGCCCAATTCTCTCAGCCTTTCCCCACAGGATCTCCATCTTTTGATCTTCTTGGCGGTTTCCTCTGGACTGGCTCCATCCAGAGGCCGGATGCAGTCACCCCATCCCACTGGTCATCCCATTCGATTTTTCACTGCTGCTGTTGGTTGCTTTAGGAAATGCTCCTGAATCCAAAAATCTTTCCTTCCTCTGCTTAAAAGTTTGGGGTTTTTTTAAACCATAATTTTAATTTGCTTTTAAAGGAGAGCCTTGAGTGTCTGAAGTTTTAGTACCAGAGTGTGAGGATATGTTATTTCCTCTCTTGTGCTCACTGGCAGTTCTCCCCATGGCCCTGATGCAGAAAACCAGCAGGGTCTGTACCCCTCCTCCCTTTGTGCTGTATTTCTAGCACTGTTTGGTTTCACCTCTGCTTTTAAGACGACAAAACCACCTGCTGGTCTGGTCTGTGCATTGCTAGTCCTTCTCCACTCTGAGATGACAGTAAATTAAATTAATGAGCATCCATTATTCCAGTGTTTGACATATGCAAATTGCCTTGTCCCACGTGTGTCACTCCCTGGTATGTTACACCATGGCCCTTCCTGACCTCAGATATAAGAGATGTGTCACTACAGGGTGGCCTTCAGATACTTGCCCCTTTTATTGTGGCTGTGGCCACCCAGCACCCCTCCGGACAGTGTCCACAAGCCCACCCTGTGGTTGATTTGAATTGTGTTGGGCTGTAGGAGCTCTCCAGAAACGTTTTGCCCAGGAACAGCAAATTATAGGTGTCTTGCTTACCAGCCAAAAGTGGCCATCATCCTCACTGATAAAGTTAAGTTTAGAGACAATTGAATCCTGATTCTAATTCACATAGTACCCAGTAGCAGCTTCCTTCAGTCTAACTTTGTTGTCTCAAGTAGGCTCACTTCTGTCCATGCAAGAAACTCTTCTTGTGTATTTGGCTGAATATCTGGGTTAAATCCTCCTTTTACACAGATCTGTTCCCTCAGTATGACAAAGTAATGGTTGAGTTTTGCCAGTGCCCAGCATTCAACACCTTTTCATCCAAAGTGGTTTAACTACTGTGACATTTCTTTTGGAGAAGAAATGCCATCAACTTGTTTTATGATGTTTTGGTAAGAATCACCTGCTTGGCCTTCATGTGTGTGGGCACATACAAAGTTCAGTCTTAACTCCATTTGTAAAAAGCCAAACCCAGAGCTCAGAGTTCCCATTTTGGGTTGTGCTGCACCCATGTTTCCCGCAGCCCCAGCTGTGGTGGGTCACACCCTTGACCACTGAACTCCATGGCCACTGCTGATGACCTGGTAACTTGGGCTTTTATTTTTGACCCTGTTGCAGTTTCCTGATCTTTCTTACACTTGCTGGATTTGGTTTGGGCATAATCATTGTGCAAAGCTTTATATTTTCTTACTTCCACTGTGCTTCGTTCTTACCCTTGATTGCTTTTTCATTTCATTTCTCAATTTTTAATTCAAGTGTATTCATTGCTCAGCAGTCCATGTCTCCCTCAGGCAAATGATGGACTTACCCTCTCATTTCTTTGAGGCATGCTTGCCCTCTGTTGCTTGCATCCATTTTGCTTTTCCATCAGCCCTGCAGATAGTCACTGTCCTTCCACGTCCTTTTTTATTTAGTTGGGTATATGCTTTCCTTCTCAGGGTGAAAGCCTTAAAAGCAGCCTCTGGTTTGGCATTTTCCATCAGAACAAATACAGCCAAAGCTGGGCTTTTCACAGTCCTAACAGAACATCTTAGGCTGTAAATATTTTGGAGAGGTTGCATAAGTGGGAAAAGAAGATTATGCCATCTGCTTCTGTGCATGGAGACAGGAAATTTTGCCTGTTCCTGTGCCTGGCCCTGGGTACACACTCATTGACAGTGAATGTGTTTTGCTCATTGCCTTCAGCATGAGCCCTCAGGGCAGTGTAGGGACACTTGACCTTATGCTGAATATATTAGTACTGGAAACTTGAGATGCAATGCAGTTGTTTCGGTCAGATCTCTTGTGGTGTGGTAAGATTTGGTACCCACGCTACATCAGGCATCTACCATCTCAAATGTCAGAATTTGCTGGAATATTAAAATATTTGGAATTTCCTGTGAGTCTCCATGCTCAGGGCTTGGTTTTTCTTTTCTTCTCTTGAAAATCACATGCCTCACTATATTTCATTCTGTTGTTGGTTTTATGCTGCCTCTCAGTATTACAAAAAATGAGTATTTCAGTTATGAATAACTACAGTTAATTGTAATTCTGAATAACTATTACCAATAGGATTGAGAAAAATTATGTGTTAGTCCTTAGGTGTTTATCCTCCAGCCACAAATGGGAAAAAAGATGAGATTGTAATGGTTTGGAAGGTATCCTTTGATGTTTTTGATGTCCTGGTCCACATTAAAACCAGTTTAAGCCAGCTATTTGAATGTGTTTTATCCTTCCTGGGAAGTGATTTTAGACCAAGTATTTTAAGATATTGCTTGTGAATATCTGATGCAAGATTCAACCCAAATGTGAAATGTGCTATGTGAAACAAAACCTTTTTTCTGTGTAATAATGGTTATGATCCAGAAGCTTCCCACCTATGTTTCCAATTTTGCTTTTTGCACTAGTCAAAATATACTCCTCCACCACTTTAATACTATTATTTCCCTCTAACATAAAGAGCCAAACTTGTCCCTAGTATAATTCTGTCAGGCCAAGAGTGTGGTGAAGCCAGACGTGTTCCTTTCCCACATCCTCCATCCATATTTTGGGTTTCATAGGGCCAGTGTTATCCAATCCCTTCCTTTTGCTGTGAATACACCATTCCTGCTCTTCCACATATTTTCATACATTTTCAAAACCTTTTAATAATCTTGTCCCTGTGAGATGGCAAGGGATCAGCTTGGTAATTACCCACTGTCAGTCACCTTGCAAAGCTGTGGGTCACTGAGACAAAGGTTGATCTCTATTAATGCAGTGAGCAGGGGTATGTATGTGCTTGTACCAGGACTAAAACTTGCATTTGGTTAATTTCCCTGGAGAAATAAGTATTTCTCTAAACTTGGCTGGTCAGATTCAATGCTGTTTCTACTGAAAAATATGATTTTTTTTATGGACTTACATAAGAAGTGGAGCATCCTGCTCAAGTACTTGAGTTGGCCCCAGGAATACTCTATTTATTTGTGCCCTGCCTGGCAGGATTATGTCCTGGATCCTGGACGGAAAGAGGCCAGCAC
>JACBWW010000008.1:35029024-35065778 GCA_020086605.1 Lanius collurio | reverse complement strand
CTCCCTGGAGCCTTCTCTTGTGCAGGGGAGCACCCCCAGCTGTCCCAGGCTGGCTCCAGAGCAGAGGGGCTCCATGATGGATGAGGTCTGAAGTCAAACACACGTCTCTCTCTGAGCCCTGCTCTGACAGCCCTGCTGTGCTGGGGTAGCTCAGCTAACCCAGGCTGTTCTTCACAGTTCTGAATACAGTTCTTCAGACTGTGTGGAAACAGCCCATGGAAATAAAAGCATATGTCATGTATGTGGTGCAACCAAGAGTGTGGATCCTCTTTATCTCATCTAATATTGCTGTGGGCAGACACTTGACAGATCTCAATTTGTTGGGCCTTTTTGGGTACCAGAGTCTTCATTTTGATTCAGATTAGGTTGCTAAAGGCCTTCTAGGTAGCAAAGAAATTGTGAATACTAGCAAGAAGTAAAAGTTAAACACAGGAGCTCCCCAAAACCATAGTGATTATAACCAAAGGAGGGCTACCCACTCAGATGCACTGACAACCAGTTTGTTGGCTTGTTTTCAACTCTTGTGCATCACCCATTACACGTACTTCTATCTTTTGCATTTTACTTTGTGGTAAGCATTATTAAACCTTACAGCATCCTTGTGGAGAATCAGGTAAAGGGTTCTATGTGATGCTGGTTAGGAGAAGTAATACATACAACCACTTCCCAGAGCCCTGACTCCTCTGCTCTCCATTTAATATGTTTTGCAGCTTCCTGGGATGGTGAGCTGTCATACTTAAATAATTTTTCACTGGCAAGAAGCTGCCTTAATGACAGAATGACTTAGTTGCCATATTAGTTGGTTTACGGTGTTCTCTTCAGTCTACTGGAGCTGAAGATAAGATTCAATGTAGAGCTTTAGTGGTGAGACCACAGAAGCCTTTAACGGGTGAGAGGAGATTATATTTTAGGCCTGTCAGTTTGTACACTGAATTCTCTAGTGTGACAAATCTGAAGCTTTGTCCCCAGTGGCTACAAAATAAAAAGTAGAATCAATTGGATTTAACAAATACACATTTTACAAAAGTGAACACAAGGACTTGGGATTTTCTTTAAGTCACATTGCTGAGTTCCTCACAAGGATCCTAAAATCTAAAGAACCGCAAGAAAAAAAAGAGAGAAGCAGTCACTTGCAGTGGTAAGCTAAAATGTAGGTCTTGAGATGTCATTGGTGTATAAGGGTTGCCATGAGTTTTGCTATGCCTTCTAGGTGGGTGGTCATATGGATAACAACATCAGCAGATTATTTCAGTCAGAGTGAATGGGAATGGGCTTGATTAAAACACCCAAACAGCAGCTTATTAAAAATCAGGGAGTTTTGAAATGAGATTGGGAAAATAGTGCTTCCTGAGGCGTACTCCACTGCTGCTTGAGAGCAGACAGTCTTGGTTTGATACAGTGGAAGACAAGAAGCACCAAAGTGTCCCTAAAACTTGAATTCAATGTTGTCTCCAATAAATCATTCACACACTGCACGGTGGGGAAAACCTCTAAATGAAGATGGGTGTCAGTCTGTGTAAGAGAGGACCTGAGAAGTACAGGGAGTGGTGTGTTGATGGACTGCAAGGTGGGCTTATCTCCAGGGAAAAGCAGGAGGCAGCCTGGACTTTGCTGTGCCATTTAGGGCTGTTTCTGCTGGAGCTCCTGCTGCTACACCCACGGCTGCTGCAGTGGAACTGTGTTGGGTAGAGTGCTAGCCTGAAATGGTGGAGAGGCTTGTTTCCCAGATCAGTGGACAGATTGGAAGGGAACAACATGCCATAGGCAGGCATGGATGTTTGGCCAATTCACATTGCTAATGTGGCAGTGAGAGGCAGAGCAGTTCCAAGTGATCTGTGTGCGGAGACATGGAGAAGGGGGATCATAATCAGAATGGCAGTGAGAAGCCAGTGCAAATTTGCCAGGAGCTTCCATGGTTGTGATGAAAACTATATCCTCAGGGTGTCCCAACCATCATCTTGACTGCACAGATGTGTGAGATGTCTGTGGAGTCACGGAACCAGGTCAAAAAAAGGAATCCAGAAAAGGGCCACCTCCAGGGTACAACAGATGTGTGCACTTCTCATTTTTCTTGGGAGATTCTGTGAGCCATGAACAGCCTTTAAAGGACAGAAATTTAAAAGCCTCTCCCACTCCGTAGAAGCTCGAACTCAGGAATTTAGGGCGGTTTCATGGATGTACTTTTGGTTTTTTGAAAGCAAAAATTTTAACTTGCAACACAGGTAGAATATCTTGGTTGATATCTTCATGGATGGAGCTATCTAACATGATCTGTTATCAAACCCCAGAAAAACTTATGGCTCTGTAAGACTAAACATATCAAAATATCCTAAGTGAATGTTCAGTGGGTTCATGAATCAATAGCTTTTAGCCTCACCTACAAGAATGTCCTGGAAAACTTCAGTCCCTATACAAGAATTCCAGATTCTAAATTTTAATTACATTGATTCTTCCAGAAAGAAAGCCAGTCTTGAACATAGGATGCCATTTCTATCTTTAGCTTCCAGGCATTGAACACTATTTTTCCTTGCTATACTGTATTGAAAACCCTCCTGACACTGTAATTGCTTCCTGGTGCAGTATCTCCTTACTCAGTCACCATATGTTTAGATTAAGCTTCACACGCCTCTCATAATTTTTTAGAATCCAGAAAATTTCTGCAGGTCCTTTTGTGACTCTCTCCAGTGTCTCAAACCCCCAAAGATGAAATGTCAGAACCAGGTGCATTAATTCAGAAGAGCTATTACTTCACAATGTATATAGAGATATATGACCATTTTCTCTGGTTTATTTTTTTTTTTACATGACACAGTTTATGGTGGTGTATTTTGTTCCCACCTACAGACACATACTATAAGTTCATGATCAGTTAGACATCTAATGCACCTACTAGCACTAGCTATGACAATGGTACAGGATTTAAACCAATTATTACCAATGACATTTTCATCAGCACGTGGTAGACCGGAGGAATGTGAACTGCCTTTTTTGACATTTATTTTCCCCAAGGATGAGACAATCAAATAGTTTCATCGGGTTGTGTAAAAGAAGCCTGCTGCTTCTCTGGTCTCTGTTGAGCTCACAGCTCCTTCTCTCTCAGTTCAGCCTTTCAAGCACCTTGAAAGGTGACTTTTGGACTTTTGGACAAGTCAACTCAGGCCCTCAAATAGCAGCAACAGCACAAGCAGCAATATGATTTTTTTGTGCCACAATCTTAACCAAGTTTAAATTAGTCTACAACTATAACATTCCTGCTTCCCTTGCCACATCTACATCAATTTCTTTACCTGCCAAATAGGGATCACCCCTTCCCAATGGGACAAAGTAATCTTAGGAGAACAAGCCATGCAGAGTGGTAGGATGCTTTTTCAGAGGGAGAAAAATCCCTCCCTTGAACCTTTTGACCAAATCTTGTGGGTTTTGATGTTGTCACATAGAAATATTAACAGAAGCAAAGGCCAGAGGGATTTGGTCTCTCACAGTGGGCTCTGATGAAGCCAACACCTACTGTCTTCTACTCTGGATGAATTTTCCAGAGCCTCTGTAGCTGCAATGGATTCCACTCCAGTAGTTTTTTTGCTACAGGGGCCTGGAGATCCCATGCCAACCTTGCCAGATGATATTGAGTCCCCT
Source organism: Lanius collurio (assembly GCA_020086605.1). Taxonomy (NCBI): domain Eukaryota; kingdom Metazoa; phylum Chordata; class Aves; order Passeriformes; family Laniidae; genus Lanius; species Lanius collurio. The sequence continues at coordinate 35,062,145 of JACBWW010000008.1, read as the reverse complement.
GTGCTTTGGGGAAAGTGCTCTGGCACACTTGGAACGTTCCTGGGGAAGGAAGGTGAGTCTTAACCCAAGACTGCCCATGGATCTGCCCATACTGATGAGTGCAGGCACTGCTAAATGGACAGCACTCTTAATAAGTATTTAGTAGAAACCTGCAGGGCTTGGTTCACTCATTCTCATTTCTTAGTCACTGGATAACTGGATATATTTTTGGAAAGATCTTTGTTTTTCCTGCAGGGTAGGTGGAATCCTTCCCGCAATGCTCTGCGGTCTCACAGCACAAGTGCAGCAGCCTCGCTGCAAACACAGTGTCGAGAACTGGCACTGCAGGAGCGAGCAGAATGAATGGGAAGGCAGCTTGAGAAGATGGTCCTGCTTAAAAGATGCCTGATCATTGCACTAAATTATGCTTTAAAACCTTTGTTCAATATATCAGACAAATCAGTGTCTCAACCCAAGTGTCACTTGAAGGCAGGATTGAAGTCTCGGGCTTTTTAATTCATGTATCGTGATCAAGAAAAGCTTACTTCTGATCAAAGCAGGAGCAGCCCAACTGCAGATGATCAAAGACCTAAGTGTTAGCTGATGTACTGAGGAACCAAATGTGTCTCTCACTAGTGAGCTCAGTAGGCAGCTCAGCTGGAGGTGAGGTTGCAATGGGGGAAGTGAAGGTTAGAAAAGAAGAAAGTTTCAGTCAGTCAAAAATGGAAAATTACAGAGTGAACAGCATCTAATTTCTAGGCACTCAGTGCAGTGAGCTGTAAAATACCAGTCCCCTCCGAGCACTTGCAGCTTTTGCGGTGTTCAGGTGTAGGATTTGATCCTGGAAAACTATTGTATGTTTGAAAGTTAAAATTGATGTGAGCGGACACAGAGCAGCGAGAGGTGTGTAGCGTCCAGTGCCCTGGGAAAGCAGAATCCTACATGCAACTGAGCTGTTTGTTGTGATCCATTAGCAGTTGTGTTCTCTAAGGTAAAGAATCATGAATTCTTGTCCTGGTTTTCCTGTAGACTTGTGACCTTTACAGGGATAAAAGTTATTTATTTTTCATCAGGGGAAGTGGAAAAACACAGGGAAATGACATTGTGGTGATGACAGATCAACTCTGTTTTATGGATAATAAAATTTGACTGTCATTCTTGTAAACACAGATCCTTTCCATTGCAAAAGGAGTAAGTAGTATAGACAGATTTGTCACTTGTCACTAATCAAGAGCATAAATCAAAATAAGCTGAACTACACCCTTGTTCTTAGCTGGAGATCAGACTGAGGAGGATGATGGGGAGGACAGTTTCCATTTGCGCTAATAAAGCTTTCTGACAGGCAAATGTATCTTCGTTCACAGGGAACTGCATGTTTTAGAGTAGGAGTTAATAGGCAGAAGGAGCTCTCAGAGACCAGGGAGTGGGTGAGACTGATGCTTCCTCTGGGAAAGTGTGGGGGCCTGATCTCCAAACACTCCCTGCAGGACCAGACCCCTGCAAGAGGAGGACGTGGATTTAAAGGACATCTCTGGAGGCTGAGGGAACCCATTCTGCTCGTGCTGGAGCCTGGTGTTGTGCAAAAGCTGCCTTCTAGGAAAGCACAACGTGAGGCTCTTCTTTGGGAAGAGGTTGTCTGGTGCTTCGGGGAACTGACTCTGCAGTGGTGCCTGCAGCAGGAGCGATTGCTGTGAAGCAAATAAATAGCATGGGCATTCCTGGGAGAAAGAGAGGAACCCTCTTGTCTTGAGCCTATTGACCAGGCACTCTCTTGAAATATCCTGAATGCTCTTGCAGCACCATTATTACTTGCATGTGAGTGCAGCAGCATCCATAGCATTACGACTAAGGAGGTTTTAGTGGCTGTCTGTCTGCTCTAGTGAGGTTCAGGGCTGATGAAGGACAGCCCAAAGGATGTTTATTCAAGCTTGGGATCACTGAGATAGCTTCAATCAAACTGACCCTACGGCCAGCAGCATCTTCTCCCCTCTCTGTGCAGAATGACACTCCCACTTGTGTCCCCTGCCTTTGCTGCAGGACGCATGTGTCCCATCAGTGATGTGTCACCCAGCCTGGCCCATGGATCCTCCCTCTGCAGTTCCACAAATGGTGTATTCAATGCTCCCAGTGGCTCTGCTGGAAAAGCTGGAACTGTTGTGAGAGTTGGAGACTGGCAGGACAGTCCTTTGCTTTCCCCAGCTGTAGGCTCATGGAATAGCTCTCCTAGAAATGCAGTGTTGCCTCATGGATTGATTTCCTTTCAGATCCAGAAGTGGTTTATTTTTGACCTAGTCCTTTCTTCCTTAACCTTCTGCTGCTTTGGTAACACATCCTTTTTCATTTCTATTTTTGGTTTGTGGGCTGAGTAAACAGGCAGCGATCAAAGGGAATGGCTGGGACACAGGAAATCTCATCTCCATTTCATAAATGACGTCTTTGACTCCAGTGCCACAGGCTGAAGCCAGCTTTCCCATGCTGTGGTGTCCCCACGTGACAGCATGTGCTGTTTGGCATCTGAGCTGCTGCTCTCCAACTTAGCAACACAGCCAGAAGTGCACAGGAAAGATAAAAATAAATCTTAATCTAGATTTTTGCTCTGCTTATCTGTCCTGAGGCACATTCAAGGTACTGAAATGAAGTGTTAGGTGACAGGTAAGGATGAGGCTGATAGGCATTGCTATCTCCTGCACACCCTAAGAAGCAGGAGGGGTATGCAATGTGCTCAGTGTTGTGTGGGGATGTTTACCTGCCCCTAGTTACTGTGCAGACCATGCACATCCAGGGTACCTGCATTATCTGACTCAAAGAACCAAAGAAAATGATTGATACTGCAAAAGACAGAAAAATTATTATTTCAGGAGGATGGAAACTCCATCTGTGTTGGCAGCCAGAGGGAATTCCTTCAGTCCTGGAAAATTCTGTGATCAGTAAGAAATTGTATGATGTTGTCTAAGGAAAGATTTTGGTTTAGTTTAGGGACATTACTTGGAGTACATCCATGCAGGGCTTTGGCCTGGTGCAAGCAGATGGGCTTTTAATCCAAATCCAGCTGAAGCTTCTTTCACAAGTTGCTCAGCACCAGCTCAACAAGACAGGCACACAGGAGATGTGCCAGGGCAGTGGATTTCAGCTGGTCCTTAGTAAACTCTGAACATCCAGGTGAACAATCCAGTTGGAAGGAGAATCCAAGCCTTTTGGTGAGAGCCCGGGTGGCAATTCATGTTAGAGCTCCCCTCAGGAGGCTGAGGAAGTCTTCTCACAGAGTTCTCACTGATACTTTAACTACATAATTTCCTTTACAAAACTTATCAAAATTCATTTTTGTTGCCTTGAAGGCTATGCAAACACATTTCCAAATACCTACATTTTTTTAAAAAATGAGCTATTGGGGTTTTTTGACTTCTTTATCCGGATTTTTTTTGTTCTTCTACCACCTTTTAAGCATGGGCTTCCTCAATCTCAAGGTTTGTACCTCTCACCGTATCACAGAAATGGTTGGTTTGGGGTTTGGCAAAGCTGAAGTGGTGAAAACCTCAGGGAGAGGTGAAAGAGACACTTTCTAAAGCAGCACTTGACAGGACAGAAATGTTCCCAGTTGAAAGCAAATGGCTTTGGGAACTTTTTTCAGTCACACAGGGATCACATATGAATTTTGATATTATTTTGCAATGACACAAACCTGAAATAATAACACTTCCAGTGATGGCTTAAATGAAACTTTTCCACAAATCTTATCTTTATATTTCCTATTGAAGATACAAAAAATAGTTTGGAGTTATAGCCTCATGAATTCCAGGATTTTACAGAATCCATCAGAAGAACTTGATCTAGCCTTGTTCATAATGCCTATTCCTCCAGACCATCTTCTCTTAGTTTTTCATTGTCCTCTCAAGTGCTTTATGGGTATGTTCAGGTCTTAGGAATTAATACAGACTTCTAATGATTAGGAGTGAAACTGATACAAAGCTTGGTTTAAACCCTAAATCTTGTTTGTCATTTCAGTACAGACTCATTGAGTTCACTTGGCAGCCTGGGCTTTCTCCTTTCCCTAAGCATGAGTAGCTGCCATTGTGGTTTTCTTCCCCTTCAGCCCAGTGACTAAGTGGAGAAATTAGCCAAAAAAAAAAAAAAAGGTCTATATTGTAATGAAGAATATCACTATTATTTGTGCTGTGTCTGAGCATTCAAATACTTTTGTTCTCAATTTTTTTTTTGCAGAAAATAATCCCTGTTTCCATTTTCTTCCAAATACACCAGAAGAATAAATCTCAGTTGAAAGCTCAGGAGCTATGGATTAGCCTCCACAACCTCTAGCACTTTTATGGTACTGTTTTTTCCAACCCTGCACAGTCAGGGGCCCAAAAGATGGGAGCAGTGTTCCTTAAATCATCAGTGCTCTTGCCCTGACTTTCAGTTCCAGCTGCCAAGTGCTGACTGCTGGAAAAGGTAGCTGGTCCTTGTTTTTGCTTCAAGATAGATGAACTCCTGTAGGAATGGACAAAGTGTGCATGGGTGAGTGTTCTAAGATCAACAAGGACATCTGTGCTTTCCTGTGAAGGAATAAGCTGTCTATGGGCCAGGCAGTGCAGCCTCAGGTTAGGCAAAAGTCGTAAACAACAAATTTCAGTAAAATTCTGTTGATGTGCAAGACAATTGTTCTAGTCTAAACCTTATCTATGGTGTCTTTCCTTCTCCTTCCTCAGGTATTTTGAGTTTTATGAAGGGCCTTTGGAATACAACTCCACAAAATGCCTGGAATTAAGGCAGGACATCATTGAGGTGAAGGTCTTGTCTATGTAAGTATGAACTAAAAGTAAAAAGTAGAAGTATTTAGCAATAAAAGTATTGCTAAAAATGTTACTTTTGAGGCAGGATGGGATGGTATCTTACAATGACATTGTCAAAAGAAGCAATGCTCAAGAGATCACATCAACAGGGATCTCAGAAGGGATCCCTGACCTTCTCTTACTTGGGCAAGCAGTGTTTGAATTTGATCCAAAGTCCATTTAAAAAATGAGGAAGCTTTTCCTGTATATTGAGGCATTTTGGTCAGGCCCAGTATTATTGCTGGGAATTAAATACAGTGTTTATAATATCATATTTCCAGTAATTAAATAGTAGGAACAGACAGACTGACTCCTGCAAGTGTCCATCTAGCTTAAGGCTCTTACATTGACAGTGGCCAGTAATGAAAGGAAGAAAAAAGCTCAGCCCTTCCTGATAATAAATACTGGCATGGGGACTTGTGGAGTGGTAGAAGGAGTCCAGACTGGAGTAATCAGAGTGGAAAACAGACCTCTCTATTAATTTCTTTAACTATTTTCTGAGCCCATTTGTATTTTTGACCTCCTCAAACAGCAGAAAGTTTCACAACTCAAAAACCCTCAGTGAAAAGGTAAGAAAATGTGATTCTAGGAGACAACAAAATATCTCTAAATTTTGGTTTTGTGGTCCTGATAAGTATGTCAGGAAAGGAGTAAGTTGAAGGAGATATAGATATGAAATCATAGCAAAGGAATTGGATGAAAAAAGGGAGCTTGCCAGTGCAACTGAGCACAGCTGGGCAATTTCAGTGTTTCCTCTGTGCATTTTCAGCATTTCACTGAGTTTAGGTGCTTAGATTATGCCAAATCCCTCACCACATCTAAAGCCAGTGGTTTAGCAATATTACAGGCATATTAAAGGTCTACAAAGTGCACTGGGAATGTCAGCTCAAAGTGCAGCTCTATAGGTGCATAACATTAAGCAGCCAGGGCCACAGAAAATGCAATTTGTTGCTCCAGGTCTGCATGAACCGGAGAGTGTCTCCCTCACTGACTTTGTGCACAGCAAAATGTAGATTATGTCCTTGCCTCCTGTACTGGATGAAGGATGCACGAGTAACACACTTTACACCACTTGCTGACTCGCAGTGCTTAAAAATAAAGAGGAGGGGTGAGAATGTCACACTTCTGCCAATGTTCTGCTGAAGATGGGGAGTTTTGAATGGCTTTTTTTTTTTTTTTTTTTTTTTTTTTTGGCATACTTATCAGAGGACACAGAGAATTCCTCACTTTTCTTCATCTCACCCAGCAGCCCCAGGAAGGTAGTGGACTCCTGCTCAGCTAGATACAATCTACCCTTAATTCTACAGTAGATGCTATTTGACATTAAGATCTTTTACTCTGCTGGTCTCTTCTGACGTTCTTGATTCAAATGTGCTATGTTTCCTAAGTCAGCCCTTATGGTAATGGAAGATTTCCAAGTTAATGTGTTCTGGTGGGCTACAGAAAGTACAATATGACCTAATTCCTTCCGTGACTTCCACAGCCTGGGAAATGCTAAGTTCTACTCACTTTAAATATATAATTACCTTAAAAGTCTTTGCTTTATTCAAACATTAAAAGCCCTCAAGCCTGAAGAGAGCTCATTAAGACCTATCAATCTAGCAGAAATCACAGACTTCCAAATTTCCTAGCCAGATTATGCAGCTGCTTCCTACCTCTAGATATTTGCAAAGCCTTCATTATCTCTATTGTCCAAATGCACAAGAATATGTGTGAACTTTAGTGTGGAAGTTCTTGGAATTGGTGATAGCATCAAAAAATGAGTCATCCTGTATCAGCCTAGTTGAAATAGGAGTGTCTTTTTTTTATTTTTACGTGACTACAGGTATATTGATTAGCAGAGGAGGAGGGAGAGATCCTTATGTAAAGAGCTTTTAATTTCCTCTTACCATCACAGGCTCTTGTCCCTGCACATTGTTCATAAAATGAATTTACCTACAGTGCTGTGCTGTAGGATCTTACAGATTAACTCATCCTCACCAAAATACAGCCACAGTTGGCCAAATGCACCCCCTTTTCCAATACCCCCCTCCTAGGCCCTTCTGCTGGGTGCATCTTTTCCCTCAAACCTATCTGATAGGAACCCATTTGCTTCTCAGGAGGTTTTGGTAGAGGAGATGCCTCTTGCTCAATATTGCATTTTTTATCCAGAAAAATTATGGAGAAAGCCTATAAATGAGAAGAAATCAATCCCAAACATCAATTCTTGTGTACACAGGGCTTAGAGTGGCTATGTCTGAGCAGAAAAAGGAATAAAAATGATACATTTTGTACTGTCTAGACTGACTGATTTGCCCCATCAATTTGCATGGTACTGTATCTGCAGCTGTTTTAGGAAATGAAGCCCTTGTAATAAACTGAATTTTGATTTTTTTTTTCTTTTTTATTTTTAGGGTGAAACAAACTGAATTGTTTGACAGATGGAAGAGCCTACAGATGTGCAAATGGGAGATGAATGTCACAGAAGCCAACTTATTCAAGTAAGAATGGTTCACATTAATGAGACTGAGTAAAATTTACTTTAGTTTGAATTTAGCTTCCTGCAGAGAGACCAAAATTACATATGGATAGCAAGAGTAAGCATTACATTTGGAGTACCATCCATTTGAATAAATGTGGACTTTTCACCCTACTTGAAAAAACTCAACAGCAAGAGTGAGAGAAATGTTCTTCTGGCATGTGGAACAGTCTTCCAGGAAAGGCAAGGAATTCGGTGGGGGAAAGACCTCCAGGTATCATTTGGACAGAAGTCAGGATGGAAATGAGATTTAATGGCTGCACCTAACACTTAACCCTAACTCTCTGGCTTGGAATGGTAGTATCACTGGTGATACTGCAAATTTGGCCTACAAAATACTCAAACCACATTTTTTAATGGGTATTTTAGGTAGTCAGACCTTGTTTATGACTTTCCTTCCTTTTTGTTTTTTGGGGTTTTTTTTTGTTTTGTTTTGTTTTTTTTTTGTTTGTTTTTTTTGTTTTGTTTTGTTTTGTTTTGTTTTGAATAGCTTCTCAGCTATTACTCACAGATTATCTACATATTTTTACTGGTCTTCAGAGACCTCTCCGTTTGTTTCTGTAGTCTTCTGTCTTTCTTCATGTAACTTCTCTGCTGAAGGTCATCCATGGCCCTCTCAAGACACAGCTTTTGAAACTGGTCTTGTGAAGGTAACAGTAGATTGAAGCCAAAACAATTTTTGAAAGTTATATACTGATGTATTCCAGTGCCATATTTGAGTGGGTTTTGAGAAAACACTTTATTTCAGAGTAAATGCTGTAGACTGAAACCTGAAAATCACTGGTACAATTCAGAGCTGTTGTTTAGAATAATACCCCCAGCTTTATCCCAAATTCTCTTGCATGATTCCAGGAAATAGCTGTCAGGAGTTAATGAGAGAATGTGAGAATGCATGTGCTGAGTTAGTCATTGACATCTTTAAAAATAACATTGTTAGTCTGAGGCTCATAACAGTTTCTCCAATGTGATCTCCACACCTAAGGCTTTTTTAAGTGGGTTTTTTTTTTTTTTTGGTCATATTTTTCCTGAAAATTACTTGATAGGCAGTTATCAGAGCCCATTTAGAAGAGAGGAGTCATTCAGGATTACAGCTCATTATTGTAAAAACAGCTGGAGTGAGAGGAGTAATGACTGTGTGCAGAGAGGAACTAGCACTTTGAGGTATGGAAAGGAGAACTTTGAGGTCTGGAGGCCAGAGCAGAGGTGGGAGCAATGAGAAAGGACTATCCAAAGACCACCAGGAGGACCACCAATCTGTCTCAGACTGCCAACACCAGCACATTAAACAAAGAACTCCTCTCCACCCTGTGCACTGAGAGAAAAGAGATTAAAGACTCCTGAAACTGCCTGTACCTGCCTAACTTATACATCACTGCTTCAGGACCTCTCACTGGCACCCAGATATAACATAACCTTTGTCAGCTGCTTTCAGGAACAACAGTTGTGTTTTGTAATGAAAAAGAAAAAATGTCTAAAGTCTGTTTCATTTGTGTCCAGTAGGACAGAGACTTTGGTGTGTGAATGTGTGAGGAAAATGCTGCCCCTTGAAAGTAGACCAAGGTCTCTGAGTTTGGAGGTTGTTTAGAGGAGGCTAAAAGGTGTAACTCTCTGAGCTGTGGGATTTTGAGCTTTGCCAGTCCTGGACCATCATGTGAGATGGGCTGAATCCAGCATATTTTAAATGGCAGGTACTCAAGCAGCAGGGAGGGAGGTAGGGCAAAAATCACAGTACAGTTTGTATCTGGAGACTGAGGAAAGTAGTTTCCTTGAGAGCCTTCTTCCATCAGATATCATTCACATAAAGGATTGTACCTCCAGAAAACCACATGGACATTTAGGAAAAACATCTCTCTCAATTCCTTAAGGCTCAGCCAATAAAGAGGTTTTTCTCATATCCCAACAATAACAATTCAATTCCACTATCTGCTTGTAATTATTTTTGCTGTTGGACATTATTCATTGACTTTTTCAGACTCATTTCCTGCCTTGATCTGACCATCATTTTGTGCCATCCTGCATGAGTCAAGTATATGAGAGTAACTGGACATCACTGAAATGTTTGCATAATTATATATTTGCTTTTTGGTGCTTGTAATAAAGCCCGTATAGAAGACTGGCTTATTCTTCCAACTTAGAACATGAGGCCACAGACCCCAGAGCAAAGGCATTTAATCTGGGTTATTTGAGAGTCATTTGCCTCTGTCTTCATGCTTGTACATTTGCCATGACATGTATTTTTCATTAAAGGTATCAAAAGCATTGAATGAGAAATAAACCATCTCTGGAATAAGAGTGAGTCAAGGCTATCAGTGCCACCAGTAAAAGAAGAAAGGCATTCAGGGAAAGATGGGAGCTAGGAAAGGGAACCTTATTTGCAAAGCTGCTTTACTCATTTACATTTCATATGAAACAAGGTAAAAGGATCAGAGTTTAATGGGGTTTTTTCTCTCTTACTGTGAATCCCATGCTTGGGATTTTAAATGGTTCTTGTTTGCACTGGAATTTCTTCCATTTTGTTCCAGGGACAAAGAAAATTTTGGCCATTTGTCTGAGGTTCTGGAGTTGTAGGCATGACCAGTCTGCCTGGCACCCATCTGTCCTCATCTTCCTGATGCACACATGTGCAAGGCTAAGGGAAAAACCTCTGAAAGTTTTTGTTGTAATCAAAGCGTGCTGTGCTCCACAGCACTCTAGTAAGTGGGGCAGTGTCTTGGGTATTGCTGTGTTTAAATACTGCCTTGCCAAATTTCCACATCCCCAGAGGAACTCTTTAACCCCTACTTTTCCTGCCCAGTGATGAGTGTATGATTTACAAAATGTGAAAGACCTCTAAGGCAGAGAGGGATTAATTCATTGAGGTGGTTTTGCCAGGATATTGGAGGCAGAAGCTCATCTTTGGGGACTGGAGCAGGGGTGAATTTGCACATGTATTTCCCACAGCCTAGAATAAGCAAGTACAGGGATCTCATTTGCTCTCTTTTCTTTTTGTTTCACCATAGTTTTCTCAATCAAGGAAAATTCACTGATTCTGAAATTTTCTGAATGAAGATCCAGCAAATCACTGTTTTACCCATCCTAGAGCTAAAAAATTTGGTTTTGGTGAAAAGTACCTTGTTAGGAGTAACAGCAATTGCAAATCCTGTATCACGCCATCAGCTCCTTGATCTTATTTCTCTCTTTTTCCTTTCCTAGGTCTACTCTGTCAAGATGTTGCAATGCCCCATCCTTTCTGTTCACCACCCAGAAAAATACTCCCTTGGGAACTAAACTGAAATATGAAGTAGACACTAGTGGAATCTTCCATATCAACCAAGAAATCTTCAAGATGTTTCCAAAGGTGCCTCTGCCCATTTGCAGGATCAACTTCACTGTACTTGCTGCATTAGACACTATCCTATAGCCAAGCATTTAGCACTTATCTGACTTTTTTACAAAATTCATTGCCTATATTTTGAAAATGTTTATTTTTGATACAATATTTTAGATGATTATCCTTTTTTCTAGTGGTCATCTGCAATATACATATATACATACATACATACATATATATTTATTATTTAAATGTAATTTCCTGCAGAATAACGCTGACTTAGGAGCAAAGTCAGGCTAAAGAAATAAGAAAGCTAATAAAAGAGATACTTACTGATCAGAACTCTTTTAAAGTATAATATTATGATATTATACTTTAATTAAATTTATAATTATAGAGCATAATATATATAATAAATCCAACATTTGGGGGTAGGTCTGCTTTCCTTTTTGACATGATTATTTTATAAGTCATATTCACAGTGACTGTTTTTATACTTACTTCTGTTTGCAGATCATCTGTGAACGGACTTCATAATTTTTAAATATATTCATCACAAAGATTATTCAAAACCTTTCCAGCAAATAATGCTTGACCTCCAGGGCATTCAAGGCTATAATCAGTGGGCAATTCCCTCTGCACATAGTGACAGGAATGGGCTGATGTGGCTGCAGATTTATCACAAGGCAGACCCCTTCCATTTACAGCAGCATACTTGGAGAAGGTAGCTGAAATTTATCCCTTTTGAAAAGTCAGACGTATATTCAGGTTAAGTACTTAGATTTTTGCCATTGAACCTGTCCTTCAGGGTCCAACCTCTTCTAATCCTTTGGCTTTCTGAGCACTGCTGAGAGGTGGGGAAGTGCTGTTATCTAAACATGCACGTGGGGAGCTGGGGCAGAAGCAGAGGAAGGGCTCGGATCCAGGAAAGCACTTTGGCATCTGGGGATGTGCAAAGAATGGGTACATCTTAGTGCAGGAGTATCATCCTCAAAACCCTGCCTGATTAGGCAGATGTGTGCACGACAGACTGAGTGCCTGAGCTCTGCTAGGAGTGTGCTAGAGCTGCTGTGGTGTTTGTCCAGGTATGATCAGGATGCTGTGGAGGAGTTATCAAATGCCAAAATGCCTATGGGAGTCACTGGGCAGTGGCCAAAGCCACCCTCTGCATAGGAGCCAGACATAGCAGCCTGGCAAACACAGGAAATAAAGGGCTAAAAGCACAGCAGCAATGCTGTAGGGGCAACAGCCTCGTGCTAAGCATGGACACCTGGCTTCTGATTTCCCTTCCAGGGCTGCTGAGGCACTTTGTGTTAAGAAATCACTGCATAAAGCACAGACAGCTCCGTATTTCCTCTCTGTTAGACAGCTGCTGCTTTTCTCAGACAGGTGTAATTGCATGCCCTTTTTGCCTCATGGCTTATGGATGCTGTGGAAAGATCCTGGGAATAATCACCCAGAAATGTCAAGCAACTCCGGCATCCCTCTGTAGTTTGCGGCATGAGATTATTGATAAAATATGTATGTACCAAAAACGAGCACTCTCATGCTTATATAAGCACACCCTACATATTCATAAGGTGTAGCATGGCTCAGCTCTGCGTCACAGCCCTCTCACCCTAACAGCCCAGTTTGTTCTCAAGATGTGATTTTCACTCTCCCTGGCTTCAGCAGCAGCTGCATGTCTGAGTGCAAAAGCAAGATTCTGCCCAAAGATTACAGGAAGATGCACCCCCCACAAGTCCAAAAAATGCCTGACCAAAGGCAGTCCTGGTAGTATGAATGCTAACAAATAATCATTAATACTATTAGTACAATTAGTGTTGGTAAGGACTAAAATTTCAGCTACTTTCTGTAATGTGCTGTCTGAAAGATTTCTTGGGCTTCACTATCTGCTCTGGAACTCTGTGTGCAGACTTCCCAAAAGCAGGACACCAGAGCCAAGTAGCTGAGCAGTTTGCAGGCAGCTCAGAAAACAGTGCCAGGGCTACACTGATATATGGTTTGTGCCCTCATGTGGAAATCAAAGGGGAAAGAAAGTGTCTAAAATTACTCCTTAAGGGTTTTCCTGGGGAAAACAACAGGTTATTTCTTTTTTTTCCCATTTGGGTTTGTTGCTCATGCCATCTGTAATTACACAGCAAAATATCCCATCACTTTATGTACAGGGAATATTGCACCCCAGAACCAGTGTTACCATCCTATGATTAGTGCTTCTGCAGCAAGGTGTAACTGCACAGACAAAAAAGGAAAAAAGTAAAAAAGGGACTTGCTGGACCCATGTTTTGGGGTCTTTAATGGTTTCCTTGCGGTGCTGTTGCAGGACATGCCGTACCACCGCTCCCAGTTTAAGAGATGTGCAGTGGTTGGGAACGGAGGAATCCTGAAGAACAGCAGATGTGGCCGGGAGATTGACAGTGCAGACTTCGTGTTTCGGTAACTGCCACAGCTCCATTTTCCTCTTTTTGCCTTTTCTAATGACAAACAGAGTATTGCAGAGCTAGTCTCTCTCACATGGAAACCTGACACGCACTAAATTGGCTGTGTCAAGCCTGCTTCTTGTGCAAAAAAGCTGTGTTTCAAAAAAAAACAAATCCAACCCAAAACATCTTACTTAATAATGTTTGCATAAAAATTATGCTTTGAGGAACTATTTCTCCCTAACTCCATGTGGTTAAACATTGACTTACTGGCAAAGCCTGATCTTTTTCAGGACATCCCCTGCCACTCAGGTTGTGGATTTATCCTTCTATGGACATTAACCTCTAAGCAATATCCTATGAATGTGGCTGTGATTTTCTGAGGCAGATCTGAGCCAGAAGTACAACCTCTACTGAGTGATAAACAGCTTGGTCAGATGCTAACAGCTCTCAACTCACATTTCTGATAGCTCAGAAAGCTCAATAACAGGAGTTACAGTAATCAATAATCAATCCAGAGCCTCTGGAGTCACCAGAATAACTTTGAAGGTTTGAGTGTCTTCATTGCTCCTCACTTTATGTGGAATTACCCAGGTTTTGCATAAACTGGGATGTCCCACAATGGGCATCCCTGGATAAGAGAGTCTAGCAGCAGTTTTATAATCCTTAATATATATGAGAAAGATTTTTTTTGTTATTCATATGCATGACTAATCCCTCTCTAAATCCTGTTAAGCTCTTTGCCTGGGTCCTGGCATATGACCTCTAGCTCACAGATTCATGACCTGTTCTCTAGAAAAGAAAAATCTTTTTATTTCAGTTGGCCTATTTTCTGATCTTGGGTATGTTGTTGTCAGTTTAGAATAACTGTGCTTAAAACAATTAATTTCTCTGACTTCATACCAGCAAGTATCAGATCAGATTTTGGTTCAGTGAGGTCTTAATTTAATTTGACATCATCGGAGAAAATTTTACAGGTCCTACCTTCAGTATTCATGGTTTTCAGACTCTTGTGTCTGCCTCTTATTCCAGCTTTATAGAAAACTATTATCTTAGTTGTCAGTGAAAAAAAGTCTGTGAGAAAGTCCATGCTTCACATATTTTTTTTTTAAAAGCCTAGTATAACCCATATACATTAAATAATTACTGTAGATTCCCTGCTGTTGTGTTGAGTCACAAATATCAGTATGGATGAAAGAAGAATTCATGTGACACATGGAGATGGCAAGTTTTTAAGCAGAAGCTGAAATATATCTGGAAAATCTCATTTATGTTTAAAGACTTTTAGTGGAGGTCCTGTTTTACCACCATTACTCTTTCTTGAACTGTACCAAAACTGGTAAAAAAAAGTGATTATTACAGAACTTAGATATTGGGTTGTGTTTGATACCAATAAAAGTTAAATAAAGGTTTAGGCAGAACTGGAATAGGAATAAATTTGTCATTATTTGAGCCAAAGAAACCCCTGGTTCACCATCTCTGAAGTGTGGAATATGCACAAAGATGTGGAAAACTCAAGGTTTGCTAATACCCGTTTTAAAGTAAAGCCTGTGTTTAAGGTCAAGTCTGAGCACATCTGCTTTCCAGTCACCACTCCACCAAACTATCAGGAATCACCACCTTGGTCACCCGTGAAATAATTTAAAATATTTCAGAAGCTGCCTATGAAGCCCTGATAACATTCAGCGATACCTTCAGGACACTTGGGGAAATCTTTTCTTGTGGTCAGCAGGATGCAACCAAGATTGTTGTGTGCAGTAAATTCTGAAAGCAGTTCCTTATGGTACAGTGGAGTATATAAAATACACACCACAACTGCGGTTACTGGTAGTTATTGTCTGTCTCCATCTACTGGCCAGAACAGAGCTCTGTGATGAAACACCAGATGAATTTAGAGATGGGACGGCTCTCTTGGCAGGGAGTTTTTATGAAAAAGTACTGTTTGTGCAGGTGGAACCGTTTTTATAAGGCATTATCACCTTCAGCAAATTCAGACCCTCTTAATCCTGGTGGGAATTTCCTGTTCAGAAGTATTGAAGCTGATTATTTGGAAACCTTCTTCAAATACAATCTAATAAGCACAGTGCCCTAGGTGGAACGGGGGATGCCCTAGGACTTGAGTTGCATGATGCAGCAGAGGAAATGGTGCTAGAAATTGCATTGTCTATGAGAAGGATAGATAAAAACCATTCTCTGACCTGAAAAAGAGAGACTCTCTGGAACATGGATGGGAACTCTTGAGCCTGAGAAGGACTTAGTAGGATTTTGTACATTCTTCTGCTCCTGAACTTGTTTTCTCTCTTTGACTGGGAAATTATCCTAACAGCTGAACTGTTGTGTTGTGAAAACATTAAGCATCTCTTACCCTAAATACCAGTTTCCTCTCTGTTTCTGCTCAGCTTTGTTATTCAGAAATATGGAGAACTTGGGGAATTAGGCACAGCAGTATTTTTGAATTGTGGGGATCTTAAGAGAAATGGCTTTTATTGAAGCTTGGAGATCACTTCAGAAAGCTTTCAGAGTGTCACTGAGTGCCTAACTCTAGCTTAAACTGAATGTAAAACCAGTTGCCAGGCCAAATGTTTTACCCCTGAAAACACATACTGAAGGTTTTTTCCAGCTGGATCTCCTTTGGAAGCAAAGGCTGTGGTAGCTTGTAAGTGTGCATTTCTCTTGAGGGACGCTCTACATTTTGTGAGATGACGTATCTAGGACAAGGCCAAGGTGAATGGAGGCTGGGCAAAGTCAGGGCTTGCAAATCTTACAAGTTTGCCTCTAATAACTTTGATGTCCTGTGGTGAACCTGTAGAGTCACAATTCCTACTATTGCACTGTGTTGGGAGATGCTTATAAATGGAAAAGGAAAGAAAACAGATAGTTTGGGATTAATTAGGTCTGGATTGATTTGTCTCTTGTGGAGCATTTTCCCTAAATTCTCATGGGTATAAACCAAAACATCTTAAAGGCAGTGTTATAGATATAGTTTATTAATTATTGAATACCTCTCAGCTACTACTGAGTTAAGCCTTTGATTTTAAAGGCTGAATGGCCTTGGAGCTTCATCCCATTTCACATCCCAAACTGCCAGGGTAAACAGGTAAACTGCTATTAAGGAAGCAAAATGAGCATTGGCTACACCTGCAAAGAGAGGTCATCCCTTACAGGTGAGGGAGCAAGAGAGGTCTTCACACAGCCATCAAGAATTTGTTAGATTATTGTGTAGTTTGGGCATCAACATATTTTGATAAAATTTTAAAAATTTTAAAAATTCTCGCTCTGTTTTTAGATTTGTTGCTTGGCAGAAATGCTTAAATAAATTCTATATTCTAGTCCCAAAAAAGAGCAAGGAATTCTTAAACTTTCTTACTAATTTCTTTCCTTTATAGATGCAATTTGCCTCCTATATCTGAGAAATACTTCATGGACGTTGGGGTGAAGACAGATGTCGTGACTGTCAATCCCAGTATAATCACTGAGAGGTTATTTCCATTTTTTTATTTTCATTTCTCTTGATTTCCCAAATCTACCTTTAACGTAATTCTGTTACACAGAATTTTTTCCCAAATCCTACTTTAAATTAACACTAAAAATCATATATTTCATTCTAAATTGAAGTTATTCAGTACACAGAATAAGTAACAAGTTGTAGAAATGTGTTAAACACTTAAACCTGCACTTTGATGATAGGAATTGGAAAGGCAGTGAGCTAAAATGAAAGCAACAGAGCTGTCCTTCCCCTGGAAGTCTTGTGCTCTGCTTGCAAGTCCCAGTAAAATGTGTTAGAAGCATTCAGGGTGAAAGAAACTGGATCCCACCCTAAATGCTGAAGTCACAAAATCAGAGTCATTAAGGTTGGAAAATTAAGATCACCAAGTAAATACAGTAGCATACATTGTCACATGTTTTAAAGAAATGTCAGTTAAACTTGTAGCTAGGACTGACTAGGCGATTTTAATTTTAAATTTGTTAATGTCCTAATGGTACCTTGTGACATGTTTGGGACCATGAGGCTCATTACTACTTTCCCATCTTGATGGGAGAATGTGTTTCTTTTCTCAAGCAACAAAAAATAACTTGTTTGATTTTGGTTTTCTTTTAAAAGTGCTACAGTTAAAATACTTGCTATCTTTGGTGTTCATCCCTTATTATGCAGTTCTGCACTGCATGGTGCAGTACTTAGCTTGGAAAAATTGCATACTTCTAACAAAACCATGAGAAGTGAGATATCAGAAATGCCCACAAGGTTTGTCCTCTGTTTAATGAAGTTATTCTGAATTTTTTTTTTATCCCCTGAATTTTTACCCTACATTTCATGCTGATGCTGTAGCTACAAATCTAAGTACATCCCCCTTGATAACCAAAGCATCAGCTCAATGATCTCTGTGTCAGAAATGTCTCAGCAAAACCCCTCGGGGGTTTCTTGCTGGCTCTGGGCTGACCATCACTCCCACCCTCTCCCCTTCAGATTCCACAAGCTGGAGAAGTGGAGGAAGCCCTTCTACGACGTGCTCCAGGTGTACGAGAACGCGTCCGTGCTGCTGCCGGCCTTCTACAACACGCGCAACACGGACGTGTCCATCCGTGTCAAATACGTCCTGGACGACTTCGAGTCGCAGCAGGCTGTTTATTACTTCCACCCCCAGTATCTCATCAACGTCTCGCGCTACTGGCTCGGCCAGGGCGTGCGGGCCAAGCGGGTCAGCACCGGGCTGATCCTGGTGACTGCGGCCCTGGAGCTCTGCGAGGAGGTGCACCTCTTCGGCTTCTGGGCCTTCCCCATGAACCCCTCAGGGATTTTTATAACTCACCACTACTACGACAACGTGAAGCCTCGCCCCGGCTTCCACGCGATGCCCTCGGAAATATTCAATTTCCTCCACATGCACAGCAAGGGGATCCTGCGGGTTCACACGGGGACCTGCAGCTGACAGGGGCACTGCGAGAGAGTGGCAGGAGGTCGATGGCCTGTGTAAGGTGTAGGAGGGTTTATTACACCACGAGATTATGCAATAATTGATATAAATTTCCTCAAGGCATTGCATCCCATAAGATCTAGGATACCAGCGTCTTTCCTGCTAGCAGAGTTGGGTCCTTAACAGTGTAGGAGAAGTAAAACTCCTGTGCCCCAGGGTACACGCTGTTCTGGAAAGCAAGTCAGATAAGAAGCACATTTACAATAGATTTAGGTATAAATAGAGCACATTAATATATTTATCATTTCACCATGAAGAAGAGCACCAAACTTTTGAGGAAAAACAGTGGTGGAGGATTTTAGCATGGACTGTAAGACTTTACATAGGTTTCTGAATTGAGTACCTTAGGGTATTGCCAGATTTTCTTGTACACTCTCTTCTGTGACCTTTAGGTTTTTGAAAATACTCTTTGGCATATAGCTTATTGGGGATATATAACTTAAGATCTTTGTTCTGTAATGTCACAAAGTGTTGATTAAAAACAGCAGATAGATGTGTTAGGAATAAACAAAATCACTTTATGAATTTTTCAGCCAGGATAGAGCAGAACGTTGAGCTCCCATTCACAGCAACAGGAGACTGAATCATGTTGTGAAATTGTTTTAGAGATTCTTTCTCCTTCCTTCTTGTGTCTTGCATTTCTGTTCTCCTCTGCTGAGTGTGCTTCCTTTCTCCTTGTCTGTGATGCTTTCCTTCTGGCTAATACATGGCAATGTGTGCACTTCCTCCTACAGCCACCATTTCAGCATCACATTGGAGTCCTTGCTGAAGAAACAAGCTCCTTCACAAGGTTTTCTTGAGATGAAGAGCAAGGGGATGACATAGTTATATTTTACATTTTTTGGTTCAGCATAAGATAGAAAAAACACATTTCCTCGTTAATTTTTATTAAAGACTTCGTAAAAGTATCTGAATGTTGATTCACTGTGTGCAGGTCGAGTTAACACTTTCAGGTATCTGTAATAAGTTAATGTCAGGAAATGAAGTTAAAATATAGAGAAGATATTTTGTGGTTTAGATTATGATGCTTATTTTGAAATTATGCATTTGAGATGTCAAATGTCTTAATGTGGCGTTTTTGTACATTGAGAATGTTGTTAGGATAGTAAAAGGGCTGGTGGTGTATTCTTTAAATGTCATCAGTGTAACTCTGTCAGGTATGCCAAGCCTAATATTTCACCTGCTACAGGTGGCAAAATCCTGAAGCAGAAAAGATGCCACAAGTTAAATGAACAGAGTTTTCCTGTCTAAATTATTAGTCTGAAGCACTCAGGCTGTTGTGTTGTCTTGTCTTATGTAGATTACCAGATCTGTGATGAAAGATTTGAAGTTTAAAGTTCTGTATGAGGGATATCTTTTGTTTTGGAGGGGGGAGAGGGTTTAAATCCAAATATGGACCTGAATTTTGATTTTGTAATGCATGAATGCACAAAGCTTCTTTTAAAAGCCTCTGTGCTATGCTGAGGGCTGTGCACCTTGTTCACATTACAGATAAAATTTTCACAAAAGAAGTGAAGCACGATGGTCACTATTTTAAAAGTCCCTGCTGGCCAGCAGTGACTTGGATGGTGTGTGAGAGTGTATTGACTTTACACCAGGCTCCTGAGGTGTGATTGCCTTAGAAGTAACCATGTTCTTGATAAAGAGTCAGAACTCACCTGGAAAACACCAGCCAGGGGCAGGTGAAGGACCAGTGCTTAAGCTTAATTTATTATTTGTGGTGTGGTGTTTTAGGTTTTAGAGTTACACTGCGTGTTATTGAGCACCCCCTCGTATTGTCTACCTGTGAAATAGGCAGCACACCCATGAACCTGTAGGTGAAATGGTTTCCTTGATTCAATATGCAATAGAGATCTTTGTCTTTGCTGTGTTCTGTAAATTTGTGTGCAAAGGGCTTTGACAATGAAGTGCTGTGATGAAAGTGCTATTTAGAGAGCAATGTGACACTGCAGGTTGGCCGTCTTGCTGTGCATTAAGCTTTATGATAACAGTAATGACACTGAAGCTGGTACTTAGAGCCCTTACTCCTTTTTTTGCCCGAGTTTGGGACTGGTAGTGACTTCAGGTTTG
This sequence comes from Lanius collurio, assembly GCA_020086605.1. NCBI lineage: Eukaryota > Metazoa > Chordata > Aves > Passeriformes > Laniidae > Lanius > Lanius collurio. Next base: position 35,042,049 of record JACBWW010000008.1, on the reverse strand, counting down.
CTTTGCTGCTGCTGCTCTGCTAAGGTTATCTTCTTTAGTAAGAGATTTTTCTTTACTGTGGTGATTGAAGTGAACAAAATCAACTGAAAGGAGTCTGATACGTTGCAAAAGGCACTTCAAAAAAGATGGGAAAGCACTTGAGAAGCATCCATATGTTGATAGAAGTGGTGCAAATCCCTCTTTTTAGTTGCAAAGAATCCTTTTGGACAGACAAAAGGATAAGCAAAACTGTATTTACAGTTAATCTGTAATTACAGGGTCGCAGACATTTCCTTTCCATTGTTTGCTTCATATAAATGAGCAAGGTAAATTCACTGTAATAAGTGCAGTTCTACTGTGTTTAGATTTTGATTGCTTATAGATCAATAGCTACTATATTTTTTTAATGATTTTAAGAAGTGTGTGCAGGATCCTCGCACGTATGCACCAAAGGCCCAGTCTTGCCACATTTACCTGAATAGAGCCCCCATTCAAGTGGGTGGGTATTTTGTTTGTGTAGGGACTGCAGAAACAGCCCAGACATTTCTGTGAGGTGTACATAGGTGTACAGTTAGATATAAGCAGTGACTTGCAAGCCAGAAAGATAATTAATGAAATATATATAAAATAGTCCTCGAGGTGAAACACATGTCACAACATGTTCACTTTCTGATTAATTTTTCAGGTGTTGCTCAAAAAATTATTTCAAAACTATGGTGTTTGTCAGAAATGCCATATGCAGAAGGGCTTTTGCAGAAAGAAGGATTCTCCTTGTTTTCTGCCATCATTCTTTTGTGTGCTGAGCATATGAAAATATCCTTTTGACATCAATCAGTTGTCTGAGTTTGGGACTGTTTTGTTTTCCCTTCTCCCATGACGTGAAAGCTCCAAATGTCCAATCTTAACCTTTGAACAACAGGATACTTGAGTGATAAGAAGCGACTGTCAGGTGTGCTTGCTGCACGTAAAGGACGTGTGTAGCATGTTGTGCTTTCCCAGAGTAAAGGCTTCAGGCCCCAGAGAAATTCCCCCCACAAAATTCTGACCTGTCCATGAAGAAAGCCTGTCAGCTCTCTGGTACCACGTCCTGAGCTTGAGCTGTAATCCCAGCTCTGCTGCCAAGGGTATGAAGCCTGAGACAGGGAGAGAGAAAATGTTATGGTTTAGTCCCCAATTCCTCATATTATTTAGGAGAATCCCTTAAGAAGTCACTGATATCTGCATGCACTGGCAATGCAAGTTCAGTTGTAAAAACATAGCTAGGATTGCTTTGACTTTATTGTCAGGTCATCAGAGCAGGCTTATGAATCTGCCAGTGCTTTCATCAAAGGGACGGAAGTACTTAGCTGGAATAGTTTAGCTGATTGCTTTTGATTTATGAAATCCAACTTTGCTGTTGGACAGAATGGCTTCAATGGCGATAGGACTATTATAATATTTTAGCATATTTCCTGTGATTGCAACAGTCATCAAAGCCAGCTCATGAATTGCAAAAGGGAGAACCATGCCATGACAGCTCCTCCTGCTGCTGTCTCAGGGAGGAGAGGCACCGTGCTGAGTCGGTCTGTGGCCTCCTGGAGAAAAAACGTGGAGGGAGTGCAGGAGATTGCAAGTACAACGCTGCTCCAGAGCCTTTAGTGCTGTGGAATAACATGGCAGAGAAAACAGATGAAGTTTCACAGCTTGCAGCAATCAGGGGTAGCTCCTCCTGTCCTCAAAAAATCTACCCCCTTGCAGGCTGGGCTGATGATGAATTAAAGGTGACTCGGGATGGCCAGATGTAGTAGATGGAAGGAAACCAGCTCCAAGAATAGTCCCCTCTGTGGGTGTTTGGTGAATCAGTGCAAGTGTTGCTCAGACCCTGGAGGCAGAAGCACTGGTGGTGATGCAGCTGCGTGGGTGGGCTGCCTGTGCTCAGCCCTCCCTGGCAGCAAGGAGCAATCTCTGCTCCACGTGTGAGGGAAACTGAGGCAGGGGAAACACTGAGATGTGGAGCAGTGGGGAATCTGTCCTTTTTGATCTTCAGAGGCCGGGTGGCTTGTTCACTTGGCCACTTAGATAGTGAACGTGGAGGGCTCTGAAATGGGCCTTTCGCCCGATCCCACTCGCATTTGGGTGTGCAGAGAGCTTTGGAGCTTTTACAAGCATAGGAAGAAGGAAACAGCAAAATTGAACAATTCCTGAAGGGCCAAGTTCCCTGGGAAATTCTGGAGTGAGCTGAGGTTTCAGTGTGTCAAACTGGGACATTTGGGAATAAAGAACTCAGTATTTATGCTTAGGGCCTTTCCAAAACCCGGTGAAGCATGTGGAAGTTTTGGTGTGCTCCAGAAATGGGCCCTAATCAAGGGCAAGAAGAGCAGCCTCTTGTTTTCCCCTCACTTGATTTCAGATACACTATTTAATATGCTTTAGATACAGTGCAGTAGCAATACCATGTTTTTAATGGTGTGAGTAAAGAAAAAGCTTCTCTGGAAGCAGAAGTGTTGTGACTGTCACTCTCCCTTACAGATTTCATCCAATCATCCTTTTAAAATCATCTATGCAAAGCATTTCATCGTGGTAGTGTAAATCATACATGAGCACTCTGTACCTGACAGTATGTGAAACACTGGCCTCAGGAAAAGAGGGATTTTTTTCTGCTTGCTTTAAAATACCAGCATGGAATTTGTCAGTGATATGAATGTGTTCAGTGTAGGATGCAGCCCACTACCTTTCAAGCCACCACAACATTCACATTTGGGTTCAGCTGAAAGAGAATTTAGGCCTTATGTCAGTGTTTGTAAGTCAAGCCAATAACCTGCATCTCCCAAAAAACCCTCCCAGGCTATCGCCATTTTGTGTCTTGTTATCATCCTGTCTAATGTGGGTGAGCCTGCTGGGCATCCTTGTGTTGTCTGCATGGTATTCAAAATAAATTTAAAAAAAAAAAAAAAAAAGAATTCTATTCAAAATTGTACTTAAGTGCTTTTTAAAATAAACTTAAGGGAAATCCAAATGTACAGGAGGCATCAGGTTGAGGGAGCTTGTGTCCCAGGCTGTCAGCACCTCCAGTGCTCCCCAAAATTCTGAGCATCCAAGAAACATAAGAAATGAGGAACTGGGCTGTAGTGGGAAGCTTAAAGAAAGACAAATCTGCCTCAGTGCTTCAAGGATTGAAAGATGTAAATATGTTACCAACGTGTCTGACTTTCTATTTAGAAGCCATAGATGTTCTCAGTGTTTGATCTTTGGGTAAGCTGATGTACATTTTTAACTGTACTAATCACTGTAAAATGTGTTAGCATGTAAAGCGGTGACAAATTAAGCCAGAAAAATCAGATGCTCTGTTGGCTGGTTCTCGAGATGTTTGTTGTACCTGAAGCTGTCTGATGGACCAAGACACTGAAGTATCTCCAGTGCTCCATACGGCTTGTGAGGACTCTGGTTATTGCCTTCTTAGCAGTGTGGAACAGGCAGAATTAATCCAAATTCGTTACCCTTGTGTTGGCCAAGTAATATGCACTTATGTGGACATTAAAGCCTGCCCCCTTAGAGATGAGGGAATCACAAAAACTCCCTTCTCTGTGACAGGACAAAAATCTGGTGATTTTTGCATCATTTCTGGGCCCTCCTTGCTGTCAGCCGTGAGGTCCCTGATCAAACCTCTGCATTGAACCCACATAAATTGTATTGAACAGCTGCTGCCTGTTGAATATATCCCTGGTTTTCACCTTGTGGGGAAAAAAAATGCTTAGTTTGGGAATACTGGAGTAAAACTTTGTGTCTTCATTGAAGAGGAGCTTGGGCTATGACAAAAAAAAAGCTGCTTCATATTTGTTGTTTCTGTAAGACGGTGTCAATGAGGGCAGAGAAATCCATGCAGAGTCATGTTGGTTTTATGATGATGTTAATCTCTTGTATCCTTTGACTGACCTTTCTTTTGTCAACCTTACACCCTGTAATTTTGGCTTATTATTGTTTCTGTAGCTGTATACTATGGTTGTGATAGAAAGCCTATCAATTGCTGTAAGCCATAACTAGAACAGTAATCAGGGTATTTTTTTTTTTTGTCTGTGTCACTGTGTTTGAAAGATGATTTAATTCTATTGAATAAACAAACCACTTTAACAGTTTTCTGGAAAAGGCAATCTTTGGGCCACTTATTGTGCCATCAAACTGATTTTGTATTTTCTGCTGTTCTGTGTCTCTGAACAGGAGGAGTTGAAAGCTCAGCTGGCAAAAATTGGTTCACAAAACTAGAGGATGCCTCGGTGGAATTATATGATGATATAGTATCATTTTTAGATATATAAAAATATATTTAAGGTTATGCAACCATACAAATTGAGAATTTGGTATTTTCATCACTGAATATCTAGTATATATTTTGGATTGTTGTCTATAAAATATCTAGGCACAGTAAGGTAATTTATTACTGGAAGTAGTAATCTATGCACAGACAGCCTTTGAAAAGCCTCTGCAATCCCTGGGATTTGCCTACTTACACCTTCCTAACAGCTCTGTTCTTTACTGTCTTCATCCTTCATATAAAATCATCTTCTTTGGAGCTGGTCTGTCTTATTCAGCCTCAGTCTTTGAAGCTTACACTTCCATCAATACTCTGAGAGGATTAAAATATAGATGTAAAAATATTTGTGGTAATACATGATAGCAGATGAAACAACCATCTATTTTTTGAAATTGGGTGTTTTCCCAATTGCTATTCTATTGTTCCTAGATTATAAATTGAAATAGGAGTAGGTAACAGAAATAATACAATCTGGGTATTAGTGCTGGTATAAAGAAAATGTAAATGACTTTCAAGATGCAGAGCTGTGGTGAATGCTGGAGGAATCAGCCCTCATTCTTGCTGACATTAAAACTGATGGATGTACTTCCTTCCCCCAGATGCTTGTGATTATTGTTAGTGATTATTCAATCAAGGAGAGGAAGCATGTGGAGAGGGAAAAATGAATAGACAAATTGACACTGGATGATATAATTTCTGTCTCTCACACTGCAAATTGCTCGGCTAAGCAAGCAATCAGAGAATGGTTAATTTCCTAAAGCCTGCAGCATCTGTCATTTTCCTCAGTGGCATTTGCAGCCTTGGCTCCGAGAAAGTCTCTATAAAAAGCTGTAGTGAATTACAGAGATGTTTCACCACAGTCTGACAGTGCCCAGAAGTGGGCACTTAGGGAAACAGCAGAAGAAATAGGGGAAATAATAAATGGCCCTTCTGCTGGTATTCCCTCAGACTGGTATTGACAGCTTGTATTTTTGGCCTCGGCAATGCTGAGTGGTACTGAGCATCAGATTTCAGCTCTGTGTTCATGATGAAGTGGTTCCTTCTGCTCTTATGAGTTCCCAAGGCCTCCAGAAAGCTGTGTTTGGGTTGTGGGCCCTGCCAGATGGAGCCAGGGCAGGTACTGCCTTCATTTCTCCCAGGACAGGTAGGGAGCACCTCTTGGAATGAAAAGTTTTACAAAATCTCTATTTATTTTCTGCCTTTTTTTTTTTTTCTTTTTTTTTTCCCCTAGCACTGCTAACCCAAATCTACTCCTGTGTGGTGAAGTGCTAGCAGTTAGGCAATTTTATCACTTAGTTGTTTTCTCACTCTACACCTTCAGTCATCTTTTGGTCATCCCACTGGATCTGGCTAGAGGAATAAACATTGAAATCCATAAAGAAATTATCGTCCATCACAGGAGAGATAAAACACTACATTAAGTGTAAGTGCTGCCACAGGCACCTTTTCAGGTGAGGAAGATGCTGGTTACAAGGATGTCAATGCTAAAGCTGCCAGTGGGGAGGATTCCAGGTCCCACTAACTTTTTTCTAAACCTTAAAACTTTTGATTTAGCAAGTTGAGGTTTCAGCCCAGAGCTGAGAGCGTGAGCATTGTGTTGAAGGTAAATACAGATCTCTGCAGGCCTCAGAGACAAAAATAGAACCTCTGGGTTGTACAGAGGTCCTTGCTGTTGGGGTAGCTGGTCCTGCAGGGAAAGGACAAGGGGGTCTTGGAATTCCACTGAATTCCTGGGATTCAGTTCTGCTTTTTGAGCCCCCCCAGACATGCTGCTAAATTAAGGGCCTTCCAGATACAAGGTGTGCTGCCAGGCCTGAGAGAGCATGACAAAATTCATCCACAAAAATCAGCTTTCACTAGGTTTTGTTGCATCTTTAGAAATAACAAGGGCTAAAACCCACTGCTTTCTCTTCACGGGGTGTCTTTTGTTTATTTTTGCAAGGAATAGATTTAGTCAGCTGTACCAACAGCCAGGACTGCCACACTGCCAGTTTTAGCAGTCTTTCTGCCTTGCTGGGCTGAGAGTCAGATTTTGGAGAGCGAAGTTCATCCTTCCCCCAGATGAGGTGAGAGAAATGCCATTGAGGTGTCTGAGCTGACACTTGGAGCCTCACAAGAGGGGGTTTTTTGCTCAGTGGCACTTGGCAAAGCCTGGCCTGCACTCAGGTCAGGCAGGCAAATGCCCTTCAGGTAGTGCAGGTTAATCTTGGTGACAGCTGTGTTCCTAAGCACGGTATTTCCCTTGAGAAGTGCTGAGGCACTGGGGGAGCCTGATAACTGTGCAAACAATTTGCCATCTTTGCTGCTCAACACAGACACACCATCAGGTGATAAAGTGAAATACTGAGTCCCTAACGCCCTGCTCTTTGGGGGTTTCCATGAGCATGTGGTGCAGGATGATAAATATGGAATAGGTATCCCTTTCCACCTGAAAAGATTAATGAAATTTTTGACTTTCCATATAGGTGTTTCATGAGTATTGTGTACTCAGAATGGGGTTTTGTGTTTTTTGGTTTTTTTGTTTGGGATTGGTCTCTCCAATCACATCTTTAATAAATCTCTCACAGACTTTCCTTCATGTGGCAACATGGGGGAAGGATTTGTAATAGTGGTGAATTTCATTTTCTCCTTATGTGGAAACTGATTGAATAGGCTTTTTGGATGGTGGTGAGAATGAGAATTAACCACCTCTAGAAATTTCTCTTTGTCCTTTATGGACAATCAGGGGCTTGTGATGAACTTGTGAGGCCAGGTGGCTCGACATATACGTGCTCCTCCCTCCTGATGAGATTTGGGTGTGCAGCCACAACCACCTGAAGGGAGTATAGCATCACAGATTCATTACTGCTGGAAAAGACCTTTTAAATCATCAGTTCCTGCTATCAACCCAGCACCACCACTGTGTTCACCACTAACCATGACTTCAAGTGTCATGTGCACACATTTTCAGAATATTTCCAGGCCTGGTGACTCCACCACTTCCCTGGATGCTCTGTTCTGATGCTTTACAACCCTTGCCATGAAAAAATTTTTCATAGTACCTAATCTAAACACCTAAATATCTTAGTGCAGGTTGCTATGTTCACCAGCTCATTTTTCCTGTTCCAGTGAGATGAGTCTCACTGTTCCTCCTGCCACTTTCTGGGAATTTTGTTTGCATTCTCTAGAAGGTAATGTGGATGTGGTTCTGCCAGAGCATATTACTCCAGAAAACTTTTGGCCTGCAGTAATCTCAAGGCTGCAGGGAATTTATGGCCTGAGGGAATCTTTCTGCTTCCTCTTCTTCCCAGAAGCAGAGGGAGACAGGAAGATTGGGCGGAGGCTCTCACCACTCTCAGACCAGCCCCAGGACCAGGCTTGGTCTGACCTTCTGCAGAAGATGCATTTTTTCATGTATTTCTCTTTCTCCTTAGCACTCATGGTTTCATGGCTCTTTGGTGTTTCTTGCCTTGCAGCCTCACACAGTGAGTTGTATGGAACAAGGCAGGTGTTGAGAATGGAGGAGTATCCCTGGATTTTCCATTCTTATGGGAGCAGAGAGGCCGTGGTGCCCTCCCATTGCTTCAGGATCTGCTGTGGCAGCACTACATGAACCAGTGCTATATTTGATGGTAAATATAATGGAATAATGGAGTAGGTTGGATTGGAAGGGGCCTAAAGCTTCTCCAGTCTCACCCCTGCCATGGGCAGGGACACCTTCCACTGTCCCAGGCTGCTCCAAGCCCCATCCAGCCTGGCCTTGGACACTGCCAGGGATCCAGGGGCAGCCACAGCTTCTCTGGGCACCCTGTGCCAGGGCCTGCCCACCCTCACAGCCAGCAATTCCTTCCCAATAGCCTACCTGGCCCTGCCCTCTGGCAGTTTAAAACTAGCCCTCTGCCTTGGCTGAAATTTAGCCCAAGAACTGTAGGGTGGAAAGGCAGGACTGACAGACACTCACAAGGCACTTACACGATGTGTTCTGTAAGAAATCCCATCAATAAGCACAATTTACTCCAAATATTAAACCCAAATTGTACAGCAGGCATTTTACCAGGCTGATGCTAAACTTTGTCACAGAGAAGAGGCTGATAAGACACATACAAATGCAGCTCTGTCATTCTCCAAAGAAAGTGGCATGTATTTTCATCTTTATAAGCTCATATTATTAAATGTTTTGGGTGAGTTTTCAACCAGCTCACCAGATGCTGACTGTCCTCAGCAGGGTCTTTAATGCCCTGAGCTCTCACCAGCTGTGTGTCTTTATGGCACAGATAACTTCCATCTCCTGTGCTGAGTATTTTTGGCCACCCCCAGTGCAAAGTTTTGCTAAGTATTGCTAAGCTGTTGCTTGAAAGAAGTACTTTTATTAGAAAACTTTGTAGCTGCAAGAGAAAAAGACTTGATTTCTGGGGATTAATTAACCTTTATCTCAACAACTTTTTCATCTATTAGCCTTTTGATTTTCAATTCTGTACCCACAACCAGCAGGAAAAAGCAAACAAGATGCATTCACTGAGCAATGAAATATGATATTAAAATAGTTTGGGCCTGCCTCCTCATCCTAAGCAAGATTATTTTTACTAAAAACTATTGTTTTCTGTTACAAAATTTTATAGCATGATCATGGCTATTTAAAGGAGTTTGCTATGAAGGACAGCTCTTTGTAATCCATCCATAAATCACACAGACTTGGATGAGTCTGGTTGAGTTGTTAGCCTTGGCTGCCTCTTTTTAGGCCTAATCATAGGCTTTGCACAAGAAAACAAAATGTGGCTCATCTCAGAGTGTCATGTTTCATCATTTTTGAGTGAAAAATGAACTTCCACTCAACTTTCAGTAGTGGAGAGCTCAGCCCAGCTTTTTCTAAAGCTGATGTCAAGATCTTACTTGTTGAGCATTTGAGGCACAACCCCAGCATGAGAAGGCAGCGGCAAATGCTGGGGTTAGAACCTGTCCCTTTGGCCACTGATTTCCAACAGCCTGAGGGGCACTAATGAACCCAGCTGTGTGTTGTTCACATTCTCCATTTACAGATGGAAAAGCTGAGACAGGGAGATGAGCCTGTGCCTCCTGCAGCAAATTCAATTCTTAGTGTGAGATGAGTCTCTCCTAACTTCAGGCATGTCCAGTGTCAGGCCAACATGTGGGCTCCTTGCCAAGGTTCTGTTTTTCAGAAATACAGCCCAGATTTATCAGTTTAGGCCAGGTATTGCTTTTGATCCCTACAAAAGGCATCAGTCTGGTTGCAGTTTTCCTGATCATCATGCTGCCTTTGCTCTCCCTCCCCTGCACCAGCCCGGAGGCACCAGAGTTAAACAGAGATATCATCCCACACCTTTCCAGGGCCAAAACTGGGCTTTGTTCTCTCTGAAAGAAGAAATCATGTCCTTAAAGAGATCTGCTTAAAAAATAAATAAATAAAATCGGGCTGACCCTAAGCTTGGAGCTCCCTGCTGATTTGGAAAGCTGCAGAAGGAGTGAACATCCAGCTGATCTACAGGGCTGTAATTTAGGAAGGGCATTCATCCCCACGGAGCCAGCTTGTGTTGCAGAGCTGTTTGTGCTCGTGATATGGGCCCTGATATTGGGATGTAATTGCTTTTCTGATATCCATGTATTATTTACACCATGCTACTGTTGCAAACTCCTTTTGACTCCAGCTCTGTTGTTGCTCTAATGTATTTATTGGAGCAATGCAAGGTCAGGCTAACCTCCACTGCTTGTCTGTAAATGACCCAGCACAAACCAATAGTGCTGGAACGCCAGTGTAAGTGAGACACAAATCAGGACCCTAGAGTATTAATTTACTTTATTGCAATATCTTTATAGATGATTATTAAGTGCTTAACTATTAACTATTAATGTTGCTGCTTTATTTATTACACAGAGATATGTCTTAAGTGTTTCCTGGGTATCTTTTCAAGAGAAGGGCTTCAAGGGAAAACAGATCAAGACAGGCACATCAAAATAATTGGATCAACAATGAGTGGGATGACATTAGTCTTCAGATTCTAATTAAAGCTGATTAATATCTTTGCAAACCACAGTCCAGAAATCAAAATATATATATATATAAACATGACACTGCAGAAAATGTTTCAGGTTACTCTGATTTTCTTCCATGTGAAATTACAGACTAGAGTGGGCTAACGGGAGTCTGAGAGCTTTGTTGGCTTAAAATCTAACTTGAAATATCAGTGTAGTCAGCTCTGTCACGCAAAGGACAGCCCAGGGAAGTGTAGTGCAGAGACATTCCCAGATGCAGTTTACAATTTGCCCTGTTCATATTTGAGGTGATAATGCCCCTGCTTACCATCTACTCATTTCTTTCCTTGCCCTGAGCATGTTTTCTCTGCCTTTAACTTCCCAAGGACACATCCTTCACAGTTCCACATCTCCACCTGTGCTTGTCATGGAGCCCTGGTGCACCCAGGGGCAATTGCCTCTATCACCATCGGAAGGTCTGATTATGGCTCGAGCTCACTGATGCTCCTGTGGGATGGAACCTGCTCAAAACCCCCCAAGTTCTGGCTGTGTGAGACAGTTTGGGGTGCCAGAACCCTCTTGCAGCCCTTGTGTGCCCATCATTGTGGTGCTTGGCCACCTATCCTGGCTGTGCAGGATGGCTCCCCATACTCATTCCCCCACAACCATGAAGAAAGTCTGGCTTTAATAGCAAAATACCTCAGAAATTGTCCCCAAGCCACTCAGCTGTGCTGGGGTTTGTGTAAATAACGTACAGTTGCTCTAGTCTTTGCTGAATTCCTCAGCTCAAGCTGACAACGACCTCACTCCTTCTGTGATGGAACCTCCCCATATCAACTTCACCCCACCAGTACCTCTGCCTGGTTTGACCAAGGGTAGTCTGCGTATTTTTCCACTTTTCTGCCTTTTTGGGGAGTTTTTTGTGGTGTTGAATATATATCCAGGAGACATAACTGCTGCCAGGTCAAAGGGATGCTAAATGAACCACATGAAAAAATATAAAAATTTCACGAGCACAAATTTCATTATTTAATATTTACGCAATACCTGAGTAGCACTTTTTCCTCTCATTATCACAGTCAATGAGACTGACAAGAAAACCAGCAAAAAAAGCAAAACAGCCCAATCCAGCCCAAGGGACAGCTGCCAAATAGGAAATCCAGGATGAGAAAGATGAAGTGGGCAAGCTGGCACTGGTATCACGTGCTTGGAGCTGCTCCATATGCTTGGAGCATATTTGCATCTAAAGGAATGAAAAGATTTTTCCTTCGTATTGATTATTCCTGTGGGTTTTTTTCTTAAGTCCACATCTTTCACACACGCTGGGTTTCTATTTGATAAGCTCTGGCTCATTTGCTCGCCTTTCAGCAAACCCCCTTGTCTCCTCTCCCCTGCCCAACACTTTCATCAGCCCACACCTTCTTTAGCTGATTAAGTTATTTTCCACTTCACAGCTTATTTGATAACAGACTAACTTGCAAATATACGAGCGCTGGTGCATTTTTGTTTCTTTAAAAAATAGTTAGCAATCAGAGAAAGAATTTATGTTAGTGCTGTGTGTTTCCAAAATCTACATTGCAATATCTCTTATTATTTTTTAACTCTAAAGTCTGACTCGGACTATTTCAGCATGGATCTCACCCCTTCCTTAAAACAGTATTTATTTTGGAAATAATAAGCTTTGATTTTCTGACACAAAATATCTCAATACTTTGTTCCTTAAGCTCTTTGAAGCAGCTGAGTTCACTGAGCAGCTCCATTATTTGTTTCAAGGTTTGCCCTTAATTTACAAAAGCCAATAAAGCAAAGATCATTTCAATACATTCTCCCCTAAACACAGGCACAGAGATCTGGGGCAGGTGAACTGAAATGGGGTCTAAATTCAGTTATTTCTCTGAGGTATGGTTTGCTGCAGGGTGAGCACCCATGGCTGGCCCTTGCTGCATTGCAGGCTTGCAGTGCCACCCCAGCTAGGGCTTGAGCACCTCGAGACCCCCCCTAACACCCCCTGTGGCAGGGCTGATAAGTTTAATGCCTTCAAAGCTCAATATTAAGCCTTAAAGGTTGCTCTTTCAAAGAGATTTAATGAAATATCCCTTTGTTGGGGGCCAGATCTCCACAAGAGCAGCTCTGTAATTATGCAGTGTTTTAATTACAGTGAAAACTATTTGTTTTACAACAGAAAGTGCAGCTGGTGAGTTGTGACCTGAGGAAGAACAGCAGATGGTGTCCTCAACGCAGGGTTTCTGCATCACATTTCCTAAGAATTCCTGTGCTGACCTGATTTTCTTCCTATTGCAAAGCAGCGGTGACCTGCCCTTTGGTCAAGTGCAGGTCAAGCCAGCCATTGTGTCCAGCTCTCCCCAGTCATCCTTTGTTCCTTTTCCCAAGCAGAAAATGCTTGGGAAAGAGGTTGGGAATCTGTGCTGAGGTCTGCATGCTGAAAAGCACGAAAATATTGCAAGGTCCATTTATCTTCAGGACCAAATATTCTCAGTTAAATAGGTTAGGCTCCACCAAACAAACCTGGGCCGTGCCTTGAGAAGGGGATTTGACTGTTCTTTGATGCTGAAAGTCAGAAACTGCAGGTTTCCTCCCCCTTTGTACAAAAGGATAAAATGAATCTACTCTGTATTGTATGGAGAAAGTCAAAGTGAGTTAAATGGGAGAAAGGAATTTGTCAGTGAACATGCAGAGGCTGAAAACCTCATTAGTGGACAATTAATATTATTAATATTAACATTATCATTATAATTGTTAATCTACCCGCTTATCAGCTTCTGCATGTTCA
>JACBWW010000008.1:34989489-35028632 GCA_020086605.1 Lanius collurio | reverse complement strand
ATGTAATTATATATACCATAATATATAATATAATAACAATAATAGTAATACTACTAATAATTATTATTTATTGTCATCTCTCCACTATCTCTCAGAGGTCAATAGGTCCTTGCTGGCTTCATATTTTTTTAAAGCCCTCATTAACTCTGTCAGGGCTCTCAGCTGACTTTGGCATGTAAATACCCCGACTGCTCTCCTAGCTGAGCTCCTCTGATGAGGGCACCCCAGACCTCGGGAAGAACTCTTTCCTCTCTCAGGTGGCTCCATTTAGGAATCTGCAGCCAGGAGCTGAAGGAGGGAACTGGCTCAGCACTTCCAGAAGGAGAGTGGACACCATGTGGTTGGGGAAAAGGCTCCAGACTGCTGGTGGGTGTGCTGGTAGGGGAGTGGTTTTCACTTTTCTGTCTTTAATACTCTATAAGTACACAGATTCGGTTTCCAGCCAGAAAATGAGCTGAAACAATATTCAGTTATAAGCAGAAGTTATAATGTGATTTTTCCCCCCCCTTGCTGTAATCAGAGAGAAAAAAAAAATACCTTCAGAATTTTTTATCTTTGTAAGGAGAAAGTAGTTAAAATATGCAGAGAAAAAGCCTTCAAGCTGAAGGGATGCAGCAAACTGCCATAACAGCTTCAGTTTACTTTGAGCCTGATACTGATATTTTGTAGACAGGTAAAAAAAGCTACACTGGCCACTGGCATCCTTTGTTGTTTTTTGGTGGTTTTGTTTGGTTTGTTTTTTTTTTTCCTCCCAAACTCTCACCATGTTATCCCCTGCAGGAGAAGACAGGTGACATCCAAAATGAGTGCTGCTGTTCTTTAGCACAGGGGGAAGACACCCGTGACAATATGCATAAATTGGGGTTAAGAGCAATGGAGTGCCCTGTTCACTCCCTGCCACAGCTTCACTCTCAAAGGAGCTGGATTTACATAAGTTAATAACAAGGAACCAAAAACTTTAATGATGACTTGGTAGCTTATGATTATAATAAGCTTCTCCAAATCCATATGTTCGAGGGGTGCATAGATTAGACTGCTGCAGCATGAGACAGGAGGTTTATTAATATTTTAAATTAAATAATGCAGACTTGAAGATCTGGTGGGGGAGGAGGGTGGGTGAAAAGATGGTCTTTAAAAGTCTTTCCCAACCCAAACAGTTTTATGCTCTGACCTTGGCAATGAGGGTTGAGCAATATGGAAAATCTTGATGGCAAAATGGTAAATGTTGAGGAGCTTTTCCTACTTTATTTCTCTTTATTTGCACATGAAGCGCTGTGCTAGTAAGTCTTGTCAAAAGACCAGTAGCAGTTCCACTTTCACAGGCTCTTTATTAACAATATATTGTAATTATTCTGCTTTGTAGCATCACATGAAAGAAATTAATGTCTTTCAAATATATGCACAACTTCTCCTCTATGTATTGGAACTCACGTACGGTTGAATTTTGGAGCAATTCCCTGTTCTTTGAGCAGCTTTAACATCACCAAGGAAATCTCTGGTTTGGACCCTGGGGGCTGAGGCTTAATTTTAAGACCATCTTGGGTGTGCTGCTGGACTGAACCCAGGCAGGGGATGGAGGATTCCCAGTGATGCGTGGTCCTAATTATTGATCTCTGAGGCAGGGATTTTTTGGGTGGGTTTTAAACATCTTGGCAACTGTTCCCTGTTGTGATAAGGGATAAGGAGGGGGAAGTTTGTCCTTATCTCTGCCCAGAGCCCCTCAGGAGTACACAGGCTGCTCTTCAAATGACACTGGTAGACACTGGTGGCCTTTGTCCAAGGAAATCATCAGCCAGGGGTGGTCTGAGGAAGTTTTCTAGAAAAGTTATTTGAGTGCACTGATTTAGCCCTGGTGAAAACTGCACCAAATATGTCTCAGGACAATAAGAACTGTAAAATTTGTCCTTGTGCGATTTCTCTGTGAAGGGAATAAAAGACATTCACAAGTGCTTTCTCTGCTGAGATCTGGATGGGACTCAGCTCTCAAGTACATATGACTCCCAGGTTGTAGACACACAGTAATAACATTTTGCTTTACATATCCTCTTGTAAATGTGCCTTTTATATATGAGGGTTTGGTTGTTTGTTTTGTTTGATTTTTTTTTTTTTTTGTTTATATGTTTGGGGTTTTGTTTGATTGGGTTTTGGTTTTCTCTGTGTCAGGTTATCTCATCTGCTTATATTGTGTGTCTGCTTTGACATTTCGTGTCTGTCCTTCATGTGCTGAGGTCCATTGCAAAGAGTCTTAGCTGGGCTGGATTACTTTTCTCCTCTCTGTTTGTCCTAGTGCTTCAGATACTTGTTTACCCTCTGTGTGTTCATATATATATGCACATTACACCAGCTCTCTCTGCTCCTGTTATGCTGTCCTTATCCCTCAGCAAATGGAAGGGGCTGTCATTCTCTTCCTTGTTTTGGAGTTCTGCTGCCCATAATCACAGTCATCATTTAGATGCATATTGAGGGTTGGTCCTGGAACAGTAATTTCAGAAATCTGATTTGAAAACTAACACCGTGGAAAAAAATCATCACCTTTGCTTTTTGGTGCTGCAACACAGAGTGGTGGGGAAGGGTTTGCTCTGGAGGAAAGGGGCCTGAGGGGTAACTTGTCACTCTGCACAACTCCCTGACAGGAGGGGGCTCAGGGGGGTCGGGCTCTGCTCCCAGGGAACAGGGACAGGAGGAGAGGGAACAGCCTCAGATTGCACCAACAAAGGTTTAGACTGGATATCAGGAAAAAAGGCTTGTCAAGTATTGGAACAGATGGCCCAAGGCAGTTGTCAGAGTCCCCAGTCCTGGAGGGATTTTAAACCCACGTGGATGTGGCACTTGGGGACATGGGTCAGTGGTGGCCTTGGCAGTGCTGGTGGGACTCGATGATTTTGGAGGCCCTTTCCAGCCTCAATGATTCTGTGGTTTCTGCACATGTATTTAAGTGGGCAAAGTAGTCCAGGGTTGCTGCAAATCCTTCTCAGGAGTGAAAACCTTCTGAGTGTGTTGGGGTTTGCTTTAGGTGCTTTTGGCTCTTGATCTACATTTTACAAAATGAAAAAAAAAATCCCTCTGCTGATCTGTCACTACACACAGGGACATAAAGCAAATCTACAAGTGTGAAAGAAAGTTAACCACGAGCTCTTACTGCAGTGGGAAGTGTACCTGTGGAAACAGAGTTCAAACAATTATGGTGAAAACCTTGGAAATGTGCCTGAAAGCAGAAAAGTCAAGCACCTGAGTTTACCTCAGCATGGTCTCTGTGCCAGTGCCTGCCTGGGCACCCAAAATCAGTCTTGCTTCAATTTGGCACATGCCAACACAAAAGATGTTGGAAGCTGAAGCCAGACATGGAAGATAAGTGCTAGGGGAGATTGTGAACCTTTATCATGACTGTGCTGAATTCTCCAATTCTGGAAGCTTTGTTTCTAAAACCCCCAACATTTACCTACAGTTATCAATGTTGCCATCCGGTCTTCACCAGTCTCAGGATGGAACAGCAGGATGTGGAATCACCAGGCTGAAATCCAGCTGTTTGCCATGGGAAGTGTCAATGCAAGTTGGTGTTGAACTTGGTTTGTCCTTCCCCTGGGCTGTGACAGAATTTATTGGTGGTTTTTCAGGAGGGGGCCAAGCAGGTTTTGTCTTGAACTGCTGAGGCCCTGGCACAGGGATGCCCAGAGCAGCTGTGGCTGCCCCTGGATCCCTGGCAGTGCCCAAGGCCAGGCTGGACATTGGGGCTGGGAGCAGCCTGGGACAGTGGGAGGTGTCCCTGCCCATGGCAGGGGTGGCACTGGATGAGCTTCAAGATCCTTTCCAACCCAAACTATTCTGGGATTTTATGACCTAAGTGTTTGCTTCTTGCCCACCCTCACAGGAGGGAGAGCATTTGTGCAGCTGTGATGGAGTCACCTATGGACAAATATCCCAGAGAGGGCTTGGGAGAGGAGCTGAGGGTGCCTGGGGAGGGATCTGCAGTAGTGCATCTTGAGGAGCTTTATTTGCACACGTGCAGCTACCTACAGACATATTCAGATAAGATGTAGGAAGCCGTGAGTCCTGCTGGAAATAACTAGATCAAGTCTGACAGCATGAGAGTAAATCCATGGCACAGACAGATAAGGGGTATTGCTGTTTCTTGGGTAAGGTTCGGATCCCTGCAACTCTGACAGCTTTTCTATTTTTTAAGTCAGCTTAATAGAAAGTTTTGTATTTATTTGCTGTTATCTGGGCAAGTTCAGCTGCAATTATTTTACTTTTATCCTTTCCCAGACACACATACCTACACTTGCACTCTTGTTTCTTGGCAGCTTGTAACGCCTCTAATCCTCTTCAGCAGAAATCTTTTAAACTAATGCTCTTACAAAAAAAAAACAACAAAAAACAACCAAACAAAAAAAAAAGTGGTGATAATTTTATGGCTGATACAAGAATAGAGGTGAAAGAATACCTGAGAGAAGAAAGTTTGGCCTTAAGTTGACTTTCAGTACCTCTTTAGAGTACTTTGTGTGCTGCAAAGCCCTAACACTTATTCAAGATAAGGAGCATTGGGTGGATGAGGATGGTATTATGAAAGATAGACAATGCTACCAGGGTGACTCAGAGATTTGGTGTGAATAAAAAGAGAAATAAACCCATTCAACCTATGTGTGTCTGAGCAGACTCGCAGGTACCTCTTGAAATCCCATATTAGAGTTTGGATAGGGCTTTTAGGGTTCGTAACATTTCCAGTCTGTAAAAGAACTGCAGAAATGGGGTTTTTTTTGGTTCCTTACTGACAGCAGGTCCTGAAAATCTTGCCTTGTTTTAGGCTTTCTGGGAATGATTAATGGTTGGAAGAGTGAAAAGAGTAACAAAATGCAACATTTGTACAGGATTGAAAAAGCAAAGTTTTGTTTGTTTGTTTGTTTGGGGGGTTTGTGCATGTATGGTTGTTGTTGATGGGGACTCTGGGGTTGGTTTCATAATTTTTATTTTTAATAATTTTTTTTTTATTTTAAAAGGAAGTAAAATCACAGTAGCTCTGCATCTGTTTTTAGCTCTCCGTCCTCTCTGACTCTAACGCATAAGATGTGGTTCAGTGATGGCTGCTGCATTTTGCTCAACACCCAAAACTTTGGGGTTCCAGTGCATGTTATTTCTGGTGACTCAGTGATTACTGAAGCAGGAGAGGTGATGGAGTCAGGAGGTGCCCTGATCTCGACTGCTGTGGCCGTGCTCCTGCCCTTTTCCTGTAAGTTCTGTGTCCCTCCTGCCTACACAGATCCTCTGGGGTGAGAACTTCCAGTGTGTTTTCTGCAGCATTCAGCACAGCAGGGACCCAATCCCACCTGGGAACACTAATGTCATTGCAGAGCAACCATGAAATTACAAATAAAGACAATTTTCTCCTTATTATCCTGAAAGAGTGGCTTGTCTGGTCAGGGCTACATTGTTAATGGCCAGCCTAAAATCTAAGACAACATCTGCAGCACAGAAAGTGTTTAAGGTGTAGACCACAGGTGTGTCTGGGCACTGCTACAGGGAAATTTGTGTTCTCTGATGTGCAGGGATGTGGCTGGGCCATGCAGCTGCTTCCTTCCCAGGGAGAGGAGGGTCAGGGGCAGCCAAGGAGGCTGAGCAGTGTTTTGGCAGGTTTGGAGGAGTCTGTGGGCACATGGGAGAAGAAATCAATAGAATAGTTTCAGAGGTAATTTGTCAGCATCTGAAATGATGAGTATTTGAGCCCTTCTGGGATTATTGAATTAGATCCTTCTCTTTAAGCAACCAGGACAAAGATAATTTGCAGGATTGGGATGTTTGCTGCACATTTCTGTGGATTTGACAGCATGCTGAGGACCACAGGCCTGAATCATTGCTGGTCCCCTGGTCTCCAAGGCAAGGATCTGGTAGAGGAATTGGAGAGGTGTCCACAAAAGCTGTGGCTGCCCCATCCCTGGGAGTGTCCAAGGCCAGGTTGGACGAGGTTCTATGAAATCTCTGAAAAGTCCAACTCCATGGAAGCTGGAGGACATGCATCAGGGTGTGCATATTCACTGCCATTGTATCAGTAACGGGTCTGAACTCTGAAAGCACTTATTCCTGCTGTCAAACGCCAGCAGAGGGAGTGGCTTCTCTTGGCAGCACTGAATTCTCATTGGGATCATACTGTTTAATGGCTGTACTCAGTGATCTTGGAGGCTTTTCCAAACCTAATGACTCTGATTCCATGTTCGCCTTAAATATTAAAGGTACTTGGATTCAGAAGACTGTGCATAGGTTTAAATTAAAAAAAAAATAAAAATTAAAAATTGTGTTCTTTAGTTGTGTAACTTTTAAGTAAACAGAGCTGCAGAAACATCTGCAAGCTTTGATTTTAATTTAGTGTATAATAGCTTACATCGTAATAAATGATGTTTTGTGTGATTTGGATGTAATTTTGAGTTTGTCAGGAAGCTCACAGCCAAATTGTTGAAGTTAATAGTAGTTCTGCAATCAGCTTCACTCTGTGTAAAATCAGAGGAGCCATTATTGAATTTTAAAAGGCTAAATTACTGTGTTGTTTGTATTAAATCTTAATGCCATTTTGGATAACAGGAACACTTTCCCTTGGAGATATGTACTGGATAGGGTTTCTGTTTCTGGATGGAGAAATCAAACATGGTTTCAGGGAAATTGCTTGAATTCCAATTTTAAAGGGTTTAGGTATACCGAAAAGTAATTTCAAACCTGTCCTAAAGGAAAGAACGTATTCTCCAGGTTGGATATAGCGTTGTAGTACAGTCCTTTTTATGAATTAGGAGAACATAGTGGTGTGCTGTTATGATGGTAATTACAGAAATTAATGTACTGAGGTGGTTTATCATTCAGAGCAGGGAAAAAATACACTTACATTTCTTTAGGGATGGAAAAGGAAGGGGAACTGCTCCATACATGCTTGCTTTGAGGCATTCTCACTTCCACTGACTGCTGCAGGGTCCCTGGAAAGAAAAGGCTGTGACAGCCCAAAGTGCAAATGGTCAACACTTATGCTGAGGAAGGGAGTGAGATGGGACTCATTTGTTCATATTTCTATCCCTGTTTTGCTAAATCAGCTTGGGCACATGGCTGTAATAAATCTGTTCTCTCCATCCACCTCAAGTCCAAAATTATCTGTTCAAAGGGTGGCAAACCTTTTGGGCTTGGCTACTTTCTGCAAGGATTGGTTTGTCTTTCAGTTCTCTGAGACACTTGAAGAAAACCAGAGCTCTTCTGGCACTTTCTCTTCTCCAGGCTGAGCACCTCCAGCTTTCTGTCTCCATAACTGAGGTGCTCCAGCCTTGGGGTATTTTTGTGGTTTCCTCTGGATTTGCTCCAATAGGTCCACGTCTTTCCCATGCTGAGAATCCCCAGAGCTGGATGCACTATTTGTGTGAGGGAGTACTCATGATTTCCTGAAGAAAATTGCTGCCTGGTAGGTTTTTCTTTTTCCCTTCCATAGTTTTTGTCTATCTGTGCAGTCCCCAGCCCAGCAAAGCTTCTCACGTGCAGGAGAGCACTGGTCCATGGCACCCCTGCTCTGCTGGGAGAGCTTTCCCATCTCCCTCAGGCAGTGCATGACAGCAATAGATGTAATGGACTCATTTGGATAATTTAGTACTTGCTTAGAGTATCTGGTTTCTCTAGTGACACTCTGACGTTCATGCTTGACTTCCCCACCTCTCAGATAATAAATGAAAGAGGTTTCACCTTGTTGGCAGTGCTGGCGTTGGGCCCATTATCTTTCCTGACATTGTGTACTCGAGAAATTAAATTACCTGGTTTCTTGGCTACCTCCCTAAAGAATGCCATTAATTAATATGGTTTTCAAAGGAGGAGGTGTATTTATTCTTAATCCAAGGGAGAATCTCTTTCCTGGCCTTCCTGTGAGCAGAGTGCTCAGGTGGGAGCACTTGGGTCAGCTTGCAGAACACTTGCCCACATGGGTGCTCCCTAAACACGCCCTTTGGCTCATAACTTGTTTTATAGTGCTTTTTTTTTGCTGGAAGATTGAGTCCCAAGAGCATCCAGGTTAATGAAAAGGATGATTAACTCTGCAGGTGGTGGATCAGAGTAGCAAAGATGTGCTGCTCATGATGCAGTGAGAAGATGGATGGAAAGGCAGCCTGTTCCTTTGGTAGGAATTAGCAGGAAAGTGTGGACCTGACACCCTCTATAACTTTTTCCCTTCAAATCTCCTCTCCCCAGTGGAAGTGTCAGCCCTGCATGTGGATGGGCTGTTTCCCCAAGCTGGGCAGAGGTGTGAAAAGCACCCAGCTTGGAGTTCAGGGGTGGCTTTGAGCTTTGTCTGGATGGAGTAAAATGCACTGAAGTGGGGAGGAAGAAGATCAGAGCTGGGCCGGTGGGTGCTGGGATGTCCATCTGTATTGGCCTGAGATGGCACTGGAGTGAGAAGGGGGAAGCTGGGAGATGTTGGGCTAGGATGGTGCCTCACCTCCACCACAGACAGTGGGTTTGATAGGGTCATAGAAAATGAATTCATATGGGTGCAAATTCCCCCTTCTGAGCTGTCCCAGTGCCTTGGCCAGGGAGAAAACAAGTAGGACCTGGTGCTGGCCCTGGTTCCTGGGGCTGCAGTGGGTGGGAGCTGTGCAGGAGCAGGCAGAGGGATGCCAGGGAAGAGCAGTCCCCTGAGTGCAGGCAGCAGGGATGTGCTGCATGTCCCTGGGACAGAACCAAAGCCCCCAGGGATGCTGAACCTGCTCTGATTCATTTGGTGCTTTGGCATTGATTAATCCCAGTGATGTCAGTGGTTCAATTCATGCTTTAAATCTCACCATACTCAATACCTTGCAAAACAGAACTCTAAGGGGTTCTTTACCCCCTGCTGCAGTGCCTGGAAATAGCTGCTTTTCTGCTGGCATCCCTGCCCTTTCTGCTGCTGCCTCTCATTGTGATCTGTGGTGTTCTTCATTGCAGGGAAAGAGCAGTGTCCTCTGAAACACTTAAAGCTGACATGAGTCACAGTCTTCTCAGGAAACACTGGATTTTGTAGTCTTCTGGCAAAACAGCCACATCAGAAAGTTTTAGCAGGCAAGGATGTAGGTTGATCCCTCCTGAGGGAGACTTAAAATAACCCTGCACAAGATGATGGAGGCTCATGGGTGGGATGCTCAAGTACTTGGTACAGAAGGTGCTTAGAATAACTCTTCCTGTGTTTGGTGGCTGGGATAATCTATATTGTGATCAGAAGGAAAAGTGAATTGCAGTCTTGGGGCTCAGTCTCTTATTCTCTTGCAATCAACATGACTTGAACTGTCAGCCTTTAAGGAAAGTCTCTTCAGTAGGAATCCAGGTGTAATACCAGTAATTGTAGCTATTGCTTCATCCAGAGCTGCCTGCATTGCTGGTTTAAATAGAAATAATGTCCTTTAAACTGTTTAGCTGATACTTTAGTTCCTCATGCACTGGAGTTTAACCTGTGTATACTTGAAATTCCTGACCTCCTTATCACTTACTTTCTTATTACTTTGCTAAAAGGCAGTTGGTGAAGCAGTCAAAGATGTAATAATTCCCTTTACCATTTTCTCATGTTGCTAAACTCCCTTTAAGAGGGTTTGGATCACATTCTTCCCAACCCCCTGTTGCACAACTCCTTTGGTGACAGAGTTTGACTTACCAGCTTCAAGACCTCTCTGTTTAAGCACAAAACTGCAAATAGAGATTTTTTTTTTGAGCTTGTATTTGCTGAGTACACTCAGCTTGACTTCTTAAGGACACATAATCATAGCCATAATCACAGTTCAATCTGGTTTTAATTGCTGTTAATTAATTCTTAGCAGTATTTAACTCCCGTGAATTAAATTGATTTAAAAAAAGAAAAAAGCATCTCTTTTACCAGACTTACACACTTTTTCTTTTAAGGGTTTGATTTTATGCTAACAGCCTTAAAATGCTTTTTCTCAGACTTGTGGCTTCTAAAATAGCTCATGGCTGTGAATAAACCCTAATGGACTACTGCAAGTTTAACTTGCCAGCTGTGGGCATGGGGACCATTTCTGGAAGGAGCTTTCAAACTGAAGGCACAGCAGCTCCAGGGGAAAGCAGATGAGGGCATCATACTCCTTATTTCAACTGGAAGTCTCATCAGGGAAAAGACATCTGGGAAATCATAGAGTCATAGAACGGTTTGGGTTGGGAGGGACCTTGAAGCTGATCCCATTTCCTGCTGCTGCCATGGGCAGGGACACCTTCCACTGTCCCAGGCTGCTCCAAGCCCCATCCAGCCTGGCCTTGGGCACTGCCAGGGATCCAGGGGCAGCCACATTAAGGAATTTCTTCTTAATATCCAACCTAAATCCAGTCTGAAACTGCTATTTTTCAGTTGAGCCTACACTGAGCTCTGTGCTCCTGCAGCTGCTCTGGCACCCAGGGGTGGACATGCAGCATTTACTGGCTGTGTCTTGGGATGTTCAGGTGAACTCCAGGGGCTGCCAGAGGTGCCAGTGGGGCCTGTGTTCTGATGCCTGTTTGTTCAGGCAGTGGGAGAAAGTTCTGTGCTGGGGGAAGTCACACAAATACCTGTGGTGACACGAGTTTAAGAGCCTAGATTCAGTCACCTGTTCTTGAAAGATGTGGAGCACATATGTATGGGGGTTTTTTTCCCATGCAAAATATGATAAGAGCCTTCATGCTTCATTCCTGTTTTCAAGGATTTTTCTTACAATCTTGAGTGAAGCAGTTTCTCTAATCCTGAGATGGCTCTGGCAGCTGCTGGCTTGAGGCTTTTGAGGACTCTGTGCATTGAAGCCTTTCCCTGCTGATGGATGCCTGTGGTTCCCAGGCACCAGGGGCTTCTGCTCCTCTCTGTGGGACGCTTAACACCTCGCTGCGTTTTGCTAGGAAGTATTTTTCTCGGCTGAACCCCGTTTTACCAGCAGAGGCCGATATGTCCATGTGCTTGGAGGCAGTGAGCTCCAGCCCAGGGGCATACTAAAGCCTTCCCAGCCTGCCTGAGATGGTCTCTGCACCCCAGCATCCCCAAAATGCCTCTCTCTGGACTCCTGCATCCCACAGATGGGATTCTCATGCAGATTTTGTTACTGGAGCTTAAAAAACAAAACAAACAACAAAACAAAACAAAAACCCCCAAAAACCAAAACCAACCAAACAAAAAAAACCAACAACCAATCAAAAAAATAAAAAAAAAACAAACAAAAAACCACCAAATTAAGAAAATATAGTGGGTAGCCAGGTGGGATGGAAGAGAAACTGACAGTAGGCACTGTGAGGTTTGATTAAACCTGCCATGATTGTGCTGCAACACTGGCCAGCAGCTCCCCCTGCACCTCCTCTGCCCAGCCTGGAGTAATCTTGTGCATCACTCATGTGTGTGGCAGCGAAATGAAATGTCTCAACTAAAGGAATCCTCTGGTATTTGTTTTTATGGCAGTAAATAAATTCATTTTCCAAAGGAGATGGACTCTGAGTATATATATATATATAATAAGTATGTGATGTGCTGGGCTGCAGGGAGTACTTCCAAGAAGCTATCCAGAGGTGGGAGTAGAGCCTGCTTTAATGCCAAGACTATGCACAGGAAAAAAAGAAAAAGAGATCTGAGGCAGTGTGCCTGGTGTTTCAGATGCCCTGGGCAGAGCATTGTGTGCTTCAAACTCACCCAAAGCTGCAAGTCCAAGTTGCCCTTTTTTTTTCTTCCTTATACCTCAACCTGACTCTCCACTGGAGCCACAGGGGAGGCAAACTGAACCAACTGGTTCATAAAACATCTGGGAAAGTGCTTTGCCTGCATCTGACCTAAGTCTTGCTGTCTGTCCCTTGCAGCCACTTTCTTTGCCTTCATCTCCACGGTCTGTGTTGGTCACCAAGAGAGCAGTTAAACACAGACCATGCATGCAGATACCAATTTTTATATTTTTTTTTAATTGCCTCCAGACTGTGCAAGAAAAATGAAAAAACAATCTTCCCTTACCCTAAGTGCAGAGCAGCATGTGTTGAAAAACAACTTCTGAAACAGGAGGCTTCCCTGCATCTGCCTCGGGAAGGAGACTGGAACAAATGTTTCTGATGTTTCTTTGGGATGTGTCAGCTGTGTTGCATGGCACATGGGTACAGGAATCTGGATTTTATGGTAATAAGTGCAAAATAAGAATAACAGAGAAGAGAGTGAACTAAAGAAAAGGTATGTTGATGCATTGCCTAATATTGATGTGGTAATTTTTGTTATTAATCATATCATTACCTAATAATGGGTAATTCCAGGTTTCCACACCTTAGGAAAAAGGTTTGCAAGTCAGTCAGGACCTCAAAAAGACAAATTTTGGCCTCTTGTACTCCACCAAATCTGTTATAATTCAAGAAGTCTCCCTGGAACATGATGCTCTGCTGGGTTCTGGCCTGAGCCTTTTTGGGAGGGAGGATTTTGGAGAATCTCTGGCTGACTGTGGGGTTAGAGTATAAACCCATATAAATACTGTTGACAGTTGTAACTAATGGTTCTCACCGATAGCTTGGTTGCTTTCCTGGTAGTTCTTTATGCACCAATAAATCCTATTGTTCTTCTCCCAGCTGTTATTCACAAAAAGAACAAAAGCGAGATGAAGCGTTCTCAGCACAATTCTTTTTAATTGAAATGAAACTACAGACGAAGAAAGCGTGTGAAGTAAAGCTGGAGCAAGGCACGGCAAATGTCTCTTCTCCCCATCACTTCAGCCTGCTTGATAGAGGGGATTTATCTCTGGCTTTCACCTGAAGTCCTGCTCTACTGCATCAGGACAAAATGAAGTGCAAGATCTCAGAGGAATGGTTCTCCCTGGGAAAACTGTCCCAGAGTCCCAGGTTCTTTCAGATCATTCTTCATGCCACATGAGGCATTAATTGCTATATTTCTGCAAAGTAGCTGGGTCTTGGCCCTGGATGGGGCTGCACCAGTCTGAGGCTGCTCCCAGAGGTGCCATCAGCACCCTAAATCTGAATCTCCCAGGGCAGGAGGAGAAAAACGCATTTCTCCTACTCCAACAGCTCTGCTGTCAAAGACAGGTAATTTTTTTTTTTTTTTCTCAGTGAGGTTGGTTTACCATTGGCCCAGGCTGCCCAGAGCAGCTGTGGCTGCCCCTGGATCCCTGGCAGTGCCCAAGGCCAGGCTGGATGGGGCTTGGGGGAACCTGGGACAGTGGAAGGTGTCCCTGCCCAGGGCAGGGGGTGGAACAAAGCAAGCTGTAATGTCCCTTCCAACCCAAACCCTTCTGCAACACGCTGCTGTCAGCGTTTTACTGCGTAGAGCTGGAGCTGTTGGGAGCAGGAGCTCTCAGGGACTCGATGTGATGAAGTGTTTACCTACTGAAAACATAGCAAAGATATGAGCTTCACTTTTCTCAGGGATTCCGTGGTTTTTATTTTTCTGAAGGCATGTTTTTTATTCCATGCTATGGAATTTTTTATTTTTTATTTTCTAGCTGGAGAGGGCCGGCTTTTCCGTAGCCAAACATAAATCTGTCTCCCAAATTTAAGGTGAAATATTTACGCCTGCAATTCCTGCTGTGTGCTGATGGCTGTCCCAGAGAGGGGAAAGGTAATAGTTAGGGATACACCGAGCTGCAAAGCATCTGTCTGGGGAAATGTGCTGCATCATCCAATATCCCTGCAGGGTCCCTGGGACCCTTGGGACTGGCAGCATCCACGTGCCTGGACAGTGCCTTTGGAGCAGTGTGCCCTTGCTGCCTGCTGAGACAATCGTTCCACGCCTGGCCTCAGAAGTGACATGCAGAGATGCACTATCTGCCTTTCTGCTGCTTTCCAGAAAATAAGGACCTGGAAATAATCAGGTTATTTCAGCCACAATGCAGGTCCTGTGGGGCTGACCTCCTGGGAGTTTGGCAAGTGGGAGCTGTATCATAAAGGAGAAGGCTGATTATTTTCTTTTTTTTATGATTTTAAGAGCCTGGAAAAGCCATTCTCATGTTTAATCCTGAACCTGTTCTTTAACCTACTTGGAAGGTCTCCCTGAATAATCCATTCTGAATAGAAAGAACTTCATTCAGCAAACAGCGACCATTAAAAACACTTTTAATGTGTTTTCTGAAATATTATCCTCATTAAATTGTTGAAAACTTGTGCCAAACAACTGCTAAGATGGAAGGCACAGACCCAGATCAACCCTGCAGCTTCTGGGCCTGGTGCTCCCCACCCACTTCTTCCCAGGGAGGTGCCACTGACGTCCTGTGTGGGCTGCACATCCTGCCATCAAAACATCTGCTCCTTGTGCTCCTGATAACCCAACACTCCTGCCATCCTCTCCTTCAAGCTGGGTCATGGAAGCCCCCAGTTTTATCTAGGAAGAGTTTTAAATCACGTACATGAAAGACCCGTCATGGATGAGACCTCTGACTTACTGATAGTATATCATTAACCTGGGCAACACACCATCAAGCAAATCACATTTAATTTATCACTTGAGGAAGCTGTGGGCTGAGTTATCCCACAGACAGACTGGGTGGTGGCAGAAGGTTCTGCATCATCATCCTACAGCCCTGCCATAAATCTAGCTCTTCCATTACTGGGATTTAATGCCAGGCTGACTGCCCCACTTGCTTTATGTACACTTCATCTCCACTGGAGAAATTCAGGGTGGCTTTCTAAACCATAGTTTTTTATTAAACTTAATTTTCTGTGATAAAGTCCTTTGAAGAGGAAGAAAAAAATTATTTTTCTTCTTTTCTGTTCTCATTCTGTCAGACTTTAAATCATCAGCTCCTGACTGCAGCTGAGATTGATCCAATCTCATGGTGTTTGTCCTTCCCTTATCAGCCATGAGAGCTGCTGGCACCCAGGGCACAAGTGGGGTGCTGGGCACAGTTTATGCTGCAGTGTCCTTCCAACTGTGCTGTTATATAATTTATTTTTCCTATCTCTTTCCCATCTCTCCTCAGTATTTGCCCCTGGAAGCAGTCAGATGAGCATATTTGTGCTTGTGCTCAGTTAATAATGTAAGTTTTGTTTCTATTTGGTTGGCCAACATGGGCTGCTGTCAGGACAACTTGTGTCCAGCACACTCAGTGGCTTCTTCTGACAGTTACATTTGTTTATTACCAGTGTTTGGAGGTTTTGGTGGTAGATAGAGCACAGGAATGGGCTGGAGGAACTAGGTGCAGGAGTGCATTGCTGCTGCCATGGCATCTCCACACAGAGGTCCTGAGGGTGTTTGTCTTTTCTGGTCACTGGCCTGGCTGGTCAAAAGAAAAAAAAAAAGTAAAGTTGAGACCACTGTTATCAGTAAGGTGATCCTGACACCATGAATAATGGAGAGGAAATGCAGACCAGTGAGATATGGTTGCTTGGTGGGTCTCCTTTTTCACCTGCCCATCTGTCTTATAACCACATGACTGGGCAGCATTAAGTAATTTTTCATGAGGTTTCTGAAGCTGCTGCATGCCATGAGGAGGAGAAATGTCTTTGTTTTCCCCTGCCCTGGGCTGGCATATGAAGGACAAGAAGCGTTTTGACCACGTGCCCTCATCCAACCAATTTTCCTGTGAGCTACAACCTTGATTGGCACATCCTGATACCCTAGACCCAGATTGTCAACTGACCCTGAGCAGAGGCTGAGGCAGCTCTGAAAAAAGAGGAGAGGAGAAAGTTCTCAGCACACACCAATGAATAAATAATAGTAAGGAAAAGGAGTGAAACCCCAAAGACAAGGAAAGGCAGAAGAGAGAGGAAGGTGCCTCGGTCAAGGAGGTGAAGGAAGGCAGGAAGAGAGTGGGGTTAGGAAGAGACTTCAGGACATATATGCCCTGAGCCTGTGGGGAGGAAGGACACTGTGAGACAAGGACAGCCCAACCCCAGGCAGGGAGAGGAGGACTAAAGGAGTTTGGCAGCTGGAAAGGTGGCAGAAGATTAAAGGCAATCACAGAGTGCTGTTAGAAGGGCAGGGGTGCAAAACAATGACATGAAAGAAAAGACTGGAAAGAACAAAATGGAAGAGGAGGAAGAGGAGGAGGAAGAGGAGGTAGTGGAAGATGTAGCTGAGGAAGATGGGGAAGATGAAAGCCAGGAGAAAAAAAAAAGCAAAAAAAAGGTAGTGGAAGATGTAGCTGAGGAAGATGGGGAAGATGAAAGCCATGGGGAAAAAAGCAAAAAGAAATCAAAGTCTGAGGACTCAGAGATTGATGGGGAAGTGAAAAAAAAGAAAAAGAAAAAAACGAAGCGAAGAGAGTATAGCAGTGAGGATGAAGACGACTATGAGCACAGAAAGAAAAAGAAGAAAAAAGGCAAAAAAAGCAAAGACAAGAAGAAGAAGAAGGGTGACAAGTCCAAGAAAGGAAAGATAGATGATAATTTTTTGGAGATGTATGAACAGGAACTTCGGGACTATCATTCGGACTCCTCCAATGCTACAGAAGATGAATACAACAAAAAAAAAGGTCAGCTCCATCTTTCCCCATCTCCCCTCTGGAACAGGCACTGTTGGCCCTGCAAATGCTCTTGTTGGGATCCTTCCTGGGATGCAGGAACTAGTTATTCCTATGTGGGTAATATTTTTGTTAAATAATTAGTATTTTAACTGTTTGAGGTGTCACCTACAGGTTTTGTCTGTATGAGCTTTCCTGTTTACGAAGCCGCTTTGCTGTGTGTGTGGTAGAGCTGTAATTACATTCTCCTAATTAATATTTGTGTTGTGGGGCTGTGCAGAAGCTGTGATCACCAGGTTCCCCCTGTGTAAGCTGGATCCATAGCAGAGGTGCACAGGCACAATCAAGCAGAAGCAGCAGGAGCATTCTGGGGATTTCAGCAAAGAGATGGGTGGAACATTTGGGATTGATGTAGATGCAGGAGGTGCAGCACACCAAACCTCTGGCTGTTTTAATGTAACCAGATAGACTGGGGAAATATAAATAATAGCCTCTAAACCTTAATACTGTGTTGTCTCACTAAATAGTCCACTTGTTTCACAAGCAGACTGTTCTTGGTTCAATGTGTGGTGAGCTGCGCCTCAAGTCGCACCTGAGGAGGTTTGGATTGGACATTAGTAAAAGTTTTCTTCATGGAAAGGCTTGTGAAGCCCTGGCACAGACTGCCAAGGGCAGAGGTGGAGTTCCATCCCTGGAGGGATTTAAAAGCCATGTAAATGTGTCCACTGGGGACGTGGGTCAGTGGTGGCCTTGGCAGTGCTGGGGGGAATGCTTCGACCCAATGGTCTTGGAGGGCTTTTCCAGCCCAAAAGATTCTGTGATTCTGTGACTTAAACTTTTAGATGATTCACTCACTTTCATGAGAAGACCACGGTGTAGCTCCAAGATTAAAAGTAAAAACCTTGACAGGTAGGAGGATGCTCCTAAGCACAGTGAGGTTATCTTGTTATCAGGGGGATGGGCAGCAAAGAGGTCATGGATGCTGAAGGGTGATGCCAGGAACCAGCAACTGGATCTGGGCATGGCTGGGACAAGACACCTCATCTCCCATCAATTTTTTTCCCCCATCAGTTAATGAGAGTCACGACACGCCTTGTGTGTGGCGATTGGGAGAACTGAGCGTGCCTAAGGGGTAGTGAAGCACTCCATGCTCGTGGTGTGGCCCTAGGTTAACTACAACTCATGGTTTCTGTAGTGGGGATGAATGGCTGGGAAAAGAAAAATAGTTCAGTTCCTCTGGTGCAGAGGAGAAGCGAGTCCTTCACAGATACTCTGTATTTAGGCCGTGCACAAAATCTGCTTCACTTGTGGTGGCCCTTGAGGGGTAGGGAGGTTGTCCCACATCCTACTACCTCTTTTTATATACTTGAGGAAAAATAATTTGCACTTTTCAAAGACAGAAGCTACAGAAAACATTTGTAATAGTTTCTCCATGGTCTTCTGATATTAGACATTGGGAGGAAATTCTTGGCTGTGAGGGTGGGGAGGCCCTGGCAAAGGTTGCCCAGAGAAGCTGGGGCTGCCCCATCCCTGGGAGTTATCAAGGCCAGGTTGGACTGGGTTTCAGCTATTCTCTTTACCATCAACCTGGTAATGCTACTATTCTTATTATTTTGAATTTTAAAAAGCAGGGGGGTTTTTTTGGTGTGACTTATTTGGAGGCTACTGCTGCTTTTCTCCCAAAGGACCATTGAGTGAAGTGGCTGTTGTTGGTCAGGCTTTGGGGAACTGTGTGACCTCTGCAAAACCCTCTCAGAAGCTTTGGGGATGTCAGCTGCCTTTGGTGCTGGTGAATATTCAGCAGAAATATATTTCAGTCCATAAGCTGTGATTCCTTTTGCGGTAAAAAGGAAAAGAGAGATGTTATAAATGTTTTATAAGCAGGGAGTCAGTGGTGCCTGTGTCATCAGATGTCCTCTTTATCTTATTGAACTAGCAAACAAGAGAAGGGATCCCCCCATCACGTTCAATCGATGACTGAAGAACAAGGCAAATCCAGCTCCTGGGGACAGGAAAACAAAAGATATCAAGTGACTGGGTGATAGTGTATCTGAGAAAATTAAAGCAGAGATAGGAGGCATTTTTAACTAAATTGCAGCTGTTGTCCATTCCTGTGATCATGGTGTTAATGAGATTGGTTACTTATTAATAAGTGTTTGCAAAGTTACTTCTACAGTAGAGTAAGGAAAGCCACAGGGAGACTTTATTGTGGTCTTTCAATGCTTACAGGGACTTAAAAGAAAGATGTAGAGAGGCTTTTTAGCAAGGTCTGCAGCCACATTATGAGGGGGAGTGGCTTTAAACTTAAAGGGGTGGTTTGAGTGAACATAAGGGAGAAATTCTTCTCTGTGAAGGTGGTGAGGCCCTGGTACAGGCTGCCCAGAAAAGTTGTGGCTGTCCCATCCCTGGAAGTGTCCAAGGCCAGGTTGGAGCCACACGGTTTAGTGGAAGGTGTCCCTGCCCATGGCAGGAGGTTGGAACTATAGGATCTTTAAGGTCCCTCTCAACCCAAACCATTATACAGTCTTGAGCTGCAAATAGCAGTGCAAATGGCCTGTTGTGTAACAAACATTTAGTCAGTGTAATCAATGGCTCTAAAGTGCAGTAGGTATCCAGAGAGTGTTCATACAGCTCCCTGGCTGACCTAACTCATTAAAGCTTCTACAGGTACAGCTTCTACAGCTTCTAAAGCCTGAGGTTCAGGTGTCTTTCAGAGACAAACTCTTTGGGGAAACTTGCCTCTTTTTTTTTTTCCTAAACCTTTTTCTTGATA
Source organism: Lanius collurio (assembly GCA_020086605.1). Classification (NCBI taxonomy): domain Eukaryota; kingdom Metazoa; phylum Chordata; class Aves; order Passeriformes; family Laniidae; genus Lanius; species Lanius collurio. The sequence goes on along the minus strand of JACBWW010000008.1, from coordinate 35,009,480 downwards.
TCTCAGGTGTTGTCTGTGAAAGGGAAGAGTGAGACTGGCATGATTATTTATGCTCCCACTTAGGTTTGTGATTACATAATTGTAAAGGAAGGGACCAAATGTCTCTGTTTTCTGGATCACTCCCACCAAAGCCATGGATATCTCTGTGTTGGGAGGAAGAAAGAAAAGGTTTCTCTTTCCAAACTCACTTTCATGACATTAAATGTGTCTTCCCTCTGGCTGAATCAGTAGTGACCTTGGTGAGTCCAGGCCTGGACATGCTCAGGGTGTGACAGATGGTGGAAAGCTCCTTCCTGTCCCATGTCACAGCAAAGTGCTGATGACTTAGGAGACCTGCAAGCTTCTCTCTTTGATGTGGCTCACCTAGAGGCGTAACTCACTTCAGAGGATAACAATCAATTTTTTGGATGTCCTAATGATGGTAAAATTCTCTATTTTTCTTTGCACCCCTCTTTTTTTTCTTCCTACCAAGTTTCAGATATGGATATTATAGAAATTACTGTGAATATTATCTGTAAGTGGTGGAATCACCATCCCTTGAAGTGTTCAAAAAAACATATCAACGTGGAACTTGGGGACATAGGTTACTGGTGGGTTTGGCAGCGTCGGGGAAGGGTTAGCCTCAATCACCTTAGAGGGCTTTTCTAACCTCAAGGGTTCTGTGGTTCTCTGCAAAACTGCTGCTTTGTCCTCCTTGCACAACAGGTCAAGCTGGACTTCAGTGATCTTAGCAGCATAATAATCATAACATGAAGAAAGCTACTCAAGAAGGGCAGGTTTTTGTTAACGCATTGCCTCAAATGGTGATGGAAAGGGGAAAGACCCACCATTGATTTGTAAAGATTTATGCAAGCTGGTCATCACTTCCTTTGATGTGTGACATTGGATTTATTGTGTTATATTTATCACATCATGGTCATGACCATGTTCCTTCAGCAACTGCTGCAGAGGATTACCCAGGAAAAGCATTCAGGGCACGCTGAGTTTATTGTTAATTTCTGTTTAACGCAATTTAGCAGTGGAGTGGAGGAGGAGAGCAAGTGCTGTGTAGTGGCCAGCTCTGTCCCTGTGCTCTGTGCAGAACTGCAGTGAAGTTTCTCATCCTTTTATGATAGACAATCATCAGCTGCAAAATCACTTTGTGTGCACCCTGCGCCCACTGATCTTCCCCAGCTGAGGCTTTGATTAATATTCTGAGTCAGGAGGAACAAGGACTCCTCTTTGGAAGACAGATATTATTTTTCTCCTTGACACTAAAATGAGCTTGGGTTTTAGGCATAAAACATTCTGAGAAGAGCTTTATGCCAGTGGCAATTTTATGTCTTGTGATCCGTTGGGAGATGCAAGAGAGAAGGCGGTGCTGAACCCTCCTTGGAGTTGTGGATCTCAGCTGCTTAGCTGCAAATGACCACAGAAAATATGAATTTTGAAAAGTGTAGATAATTTTAAATGTTTGTTAGACGTGAGCACATGCCTGGAATAGAGAAGGCTTTGGAATGACTTAATTGAGTCTTCCAGTACCTGAAGGAAGCCTACAGAGGTGGAAAGGGACTATTTACAAGAACCTGACGCGACAGGACAATGGGAAATGGGTTCAGGCTGAGAGAGGGTAGATTTAGGGTAGATATTAGGAACAAATTCTTCTCCATGACGGGGCTGAAGGACAAGATCTCCCATCCCTGAAAGCATTAAAGGGCAGCTTGGATGGTGTTCGGAGCAACCTGGTCTAGCAGAAGGTGTCTCTGTCCATGGCAGGGGGTTTGGGACTAGGTTTTCTTTAAGGTCCTTTCCAACCCAGACCATTCTATGACTCTGTGAACTATCACAGAAGTTCATTATTGTGTGACAGAACAAGCCAATACTAAATTAGTTGTGATACTGAAGTGTTGATTTGTCTCAGGAGTATTTGGTAGTAATTTTTATGTAGGTGTTAAAAAATCTTTGTGCCTGTGTATTAGATACACACCTGTGTAGCCCCACTGGAGACCTGAAGTTGCCTGGAGGTGTCATGCTGAAACAGGGCCTGACAAACTGGAAATGAGTGATTAAAATGCGAGGAGAGGGGCTTTGCAAGGAATCACAGCAGCTCTTCCTAGTCCATGATGAGCCATCAACTTGGAACAGGGATGTCACTAGTCACTGGTATGGAAAATCATTGTCATAAAGGAGATGAATGCAAATAAACCTTCTGGAGCAAGCTCTTGATGGTATCTGGAGGTTTGCAGATGTCACCTTTCCTTTGCAGGTGTGTGTTTGGCCAAATGCAGGCACAGAGCTGGGGGGAGCGAGCACTTGTGCTCCCACACCTCTCCCTCTGCCAGGGCAGGACCCCAAACATATGCAGAATTCATTCTTGTTAGGCACACATGATCCATTTAGGATGGCTCAGTCCAGCTGGCAGCCCCAAAAACAGCATCGAGGAACAGCTGTGGGTGCCAGGCTGCCAAAGGCACAGCACAGCTGATGTGAAACCCACACCCGCGAGCAGGAGCCGCAGCTTCCCAGCACTGCTGCTCTCCTCACACCCAAAACAATCAGATATGAATGGAGTGGCGAGTTCAGTTTTATAGAGCTCAGTTTTATAGCCTTAATTGCCTGTGGGTACCTTTTAGATTGTGTGTTTGTGTTTGGACTTGAGTAGAAAATACCTGAGAGCTCCTGGAGAGGAACTGAATGAGTCTGCACCGAGAAATAGATGTTAAATGCAGATCAGTATGTTCAGTCTAGAAGTGTTCCCTCCAACCCTTGTACCCCAGCAGTCTGGATTTGATTATCTGTTGCATCTAAGGAGCTCTCTCTGAGGAAGGTAACCTTTAGAGGATGCAGGACTAGAACTTGATCACATTGGAATAACTCAAGAATATTTGGGGGATTTTATCTTTCCCTTTTTGCTTATATCCCTTTTTCTTTACTCTTTCCTCCCTTAAGAATCAAGATTCCTATGTCTTTAAAATGTCCAAGCTTTGCCTGGGTAGTTTTTCATTCTCTGGCTGCAGAAAGAGAACTGAGGAGATGCTTTTGCTCACAGGTACAGCCGTTCCTCCGATGGTACATCAAATTTCTGGTTTCAGGACTGCATTGATATTTTAAGGATCATTAGTTTTGTTCCCATTTATACTTTGTTAAATATACATCTTCTAGGCCCTCTGTGAAGCTGTTTATCATCCTGTCCCTGGGAGTTTGGATTAGTATCTGAATACTGTCCCATTAAAACAGCAGAATTGCCTCCATCCGGATGGAAAGTCTGAGCAAAAATTAATACGGAGCTACAAGTGGCTAAGCACAGAGAGAGGGTCAGGACAAACTAGTATTTTATTCCACCACAGGTCAATCCTACAGCCTCAGGTGGAGTGGTTTATCCATCTGAGCCCCAGGAAAGCAGAGACTCGTGGTGGGTTTGGTGTCAAGAGCCTCTGATCACTGTTGGGATGTGGTGATTTACTGAGGGTTTCTTTCAGCTGTCAAAGCTGGAATCAGGATGTAGCTTCCAGACTCACAACATGTTTCTGTCTGGTTAAGGCCTTCTCTTGGCTCACTATTGCTGCTCCAAGAAATATTTATTTATTGTCAGTGCCTTGTGGGTGCAGCTATTTCTCCAGGCATTGTCAGAGGTATTTTTCTTCCTTGCAACACATTGACAAAATACCTGAGTGGCAACACTTAAAGAAAGAGTGAAAATAATAATTGTGGCTTTTGTTGATGGATTTACGTGTACTGCAAGACAGGCTGGACACATATCACTGAGTGGTTGTGCATTGTTGCTGTAATTGACTGTGGTTGTTGGAAACTAGGTGCTTTGTCACCTGATGTTCAGATCTGTTGTATTTTTCAGCATCAGTTTGGAATTCTCTGTTTTACAGACATCTGTACTGTAGTAGTATCTCAATCAGATTTTCTCTGTGAATTGCAAGTGTTACTTAGGACATATTTGTAAAGAAGGCAGAGGTAGGAGGTGGGAAGGTTATATAAATTAAATTTTTAAAAATTCTTTATAAGGTGCTATTTGAATACTAGTAACTCTATGTCATGAATATTTAAATTGTGGAGTTGTTATTTATTCCTAGAATCATAGAATGGTTAGGGGTTGGAAGGGACCTGAGAGATGACATAATTCCAATGCCCTGCCATGGGCAGGGACACCTTCCACTAGACCAGTTTGCTCCAAACCTCACCCAACTTAATTCACAACATCTAACAATGCTTATGTAAGTAAAAAAAGGTAACACACATAACTTATATTTATTACAAGCTTCTGTCAGGCATCATTCCCTGCTTAGGCCAAGCATCAACCTGAAACACAGCTAGAAATCAGCTCCCAGGAGCAAAATGTGTTGGTTCCTCACCCAAGAGCAGCCACGGGTGCAGTGTCCCCTCGGGCTTGCAGCCAGTGTGCCTGCTGTGGGGCAGCTGTCCCTGCTCACGGTGTCATCCAGGCCTCACCTGCTGGTGGCTTTGCCAGCTGTTGACTAAGTGGCTTTCCCAGCTGTTGACTCGGTGGCTTTGCCAGCTGTTCCCTCCTGAACACATTCCTGTTGGATTCAGCGCCTCAGGCCGAGCAGTTTTGAAATGTGTTATTGTGGGTGTGTTTTTCTCTGTGAAAACAGCTCAGCCATTCCCCAGAAAAAAGCTGTGAGGAATGTCTTGCCTTGCTCGTGTCAGGGAACATCCAGCATCCAGCACCTGCAACGCCTCCAGGTACATGGGCAGGAGTGGGCACAAAAGGAATCTTTGAAATTACTGTTCCTCCTACCTGGGTGTTGGAGTCAGGGCTGGCAGCAAGTACAGCATCTCTCCTTGATCTTGGTTTTTCTGTGCCCAGGTGACTTGAAGAAGGTGAGGATCTTGTTAGAGCCTGGTGACACTGAATCATAAAGCCAGAGAGTGGTTTGGATCGGAAGGGATCTTGAAGATTATCCAATGCCACCCCTGCCATGGGCAGGGACACCTTCCACTGTCCCAGGCTGCTCCAAGCCCCATCCAGCCTGGCCTTGGACACTGCCAGGGATCCAGGGGCAGCCACAGCTGCTCTGGGCACCCTGTGCCAGGGCCTCCCTCACAGGGAAGAATTTCTCCCCAATATCCCATCTAACTTTGGCCTTTAGAAGGGAAGCCATTTTCCCTTGTCCTGACAATCCAGGATCTTGTCCAATGTCTCTCCCCAGCTTTTTTATAGGCTCACTTCAGGTACTGGAAGGGTACTGGGAGGTCACCCCAGACCCTTCTCTTCTCCAGGCTGAACTATCCCAATTCCTTCAGCCCTGCCTCATAGGAGAGGTGCTCCATCCCTCTAATCACAGACATGATAGACAGCAGGGAATTACTTCCAGCTGCATTCTGCAGACGCGTTGCTCTACCGCAGACTTTGTTCGGTGCTGAAGATAAAATCAATTTCATGTTTTACCCAGGCTGTGTTATACACTTCCCATTGGACAGAAATTTCTAATGTTCTTGTCAATAGTGATGACTCAGAGACACCCCATGTCCCGGCAGGTCCTTCTTGCCTCCAAGAGATGATGAAAGAAATGGAACAGGTTTCTATTGTGAGTGTGTCTCTCCCCTGAGGTGCAGTGTTTTCCTCCAACACAATTTAAGCTTGAATAACAAAGATGTTGATTGCTAAGCTAATTCTACTTTACTGTTCCAGAAAAGAACTAAGGTGGTTTTTCCTGGTAGCATTCAGGTAAAAATACTCTTTAAGTGATAGCTGGAGCACCAGATGAATTGAGCTTGGCTTCCTACAATGCATGAGAATGAAATGTTGATTTTTGCAATAGCTGATGAAGTAAAACACACTCCAAACAGTGACTACTCTGCCTGTGGGAACAGGCAGGACAGTGTTCAGATTTGGATTTATACTTTAAGAGATAAATGATATTTCAGAGCACAAGATAATGATATTTGTGTGTACCAGCACTAAGTTTGCTTAGGAGAAAACCTCCCTAATTCATGCCCGTGACAAGTCTCAAAATGCAAGATGCTATTAATTCTGCAATTCCTTGTATAAACTTTGAATAGCAAAATGTGTAACAGTGTGCAACCAGTCCAAATATTTGTGAAAAAAAATTGCTTTCTTTTGCTTTGAATAATTAATTTGGCATCCATGCCAGACTCAAAAGCTGCTTTCCACGAAGCATATAAAGAGCAGGCAATCTCTCATAGAGTGAGAGGCCCAAATCTGCTCACAGTTCTGAGGTACGAATCCAAAGCCATTGTGCTCAAGTCAATGGAGTTAGTCAGGATTTGCTTCAGAGTGAATGAGAGGAGAATTCGACTCATTTTGTGTAAGACAAGAGATTATTGCACAAATTGTGGCTTGCTAAAAACAAACAGGTTCCGATTTAAAAGAGCCGTCTTTGTGGTGGGTATAGGATGGTCCTGATTAAACTGCAACAATAATAAGTATTTAACTGATGTGTTCACATGCACAGAACATAATTTTGTCAGACATAACCCGTAACAGCCAGCACAGATCCTTAAAAACTTCCAAGTATTTTGCATAAATGTCAAGGTACTCTTCAGGTGCTCCAAGACAAACACACTCTGAAGTGCTTCAGTAGAAGCCAGAGTGATTGGTGCTTTGCATGAATCAACATGAAGTGAATATTGAGAATAATCAGTGAATTCCCAGCTGGAAGCACAGTGAAGTGCAAACAGCCATTAGTGCTGCTGAGGTAAATGCATCCTGCTAAACAGATGCATCTGAAGGTAGCTCTGAGAGCCATTGCTTCGAAGAAGTTGGTGTTGATTTGGGTTTATACTCAAGATGAATCACAGAATCCAAGAACGGCTCAGGCTGGAAGGGACTAGAGTGGATCCCATCGCCTTGCTCCAGCAGGATCCTCCCAGAGCGTGTGGCACAGGATTTTATCCTGGTGATTCTGGAATATCTCAGTGAGAAAGACTCCACACCCTCTCTGGTCTCTGTGTCAGTCCTTGGCCACTGCACAGTGAAGAAGTTCTTCCTCATGTTCAGACAGAACTTCCCGAGCATTGATTTCTCTCTCTTCATCTTGTTCAGTTGCTCTGCATCACTGAGAAAAGCCTGCTCTGTTCTCTGACACATCCCTTCAGAAACCTGCTGTTTCTGCTTTCCCTCTTCCTTCCCCAAACTCCTCACTGTCTTCTCTGTCTTATTTCACCTGCTTAATCATTCCTGTGGCACAACCTTAAATTTTTTTCTACCAAGGGCCAGTCTTGCTAGACAGAAATTAGGCACCAGCTCAGTTCTTCATATTCACTGCATGAGAACGTGACCTGACAGGACCTGCAGTCACTGCCATAGTTGATGCTGAGCAGTTCCATGTTGTTAGAGTCAGAAAAACCTGAATTTATCAGCCAAAGGACTCTTCTGTCCGGGAAATATTCCTTTCTTGGGCAGCTAAGGGAAATTTCCATGCTCTTGGCTAAAGTATCCCAGTCTGCGCTTGTCGGTGCTTACAGTTTTACAGTAATTTTAGGAGTCATTTGGAAGCAAGTGTTTCTCTACTCTCATCATTGAATGGATTTATATTAGCCCACTTTATCGTTTCCTTCTGCAAGGCAGGGAAACGGATGTGGATATTTCCAGCAGAGATGCAATGTAACTTGATACTGATTTTATGCTGTCTATATCCTGCACTTGAAATGACCATTTCTGAATGCTTATTTTCAACAAAGAAAGTACTGTCTGTAATTTCCTTTATTGAGCTTGTATTTGCCTGAGAAAAGCAGTAATGGGTTTGCAGTTCATAGCAAACCAGCCCTGTTTAGCTTGCTGGAACTTTCACCGGCTCCTGAAGCCTTCATGCTGGATAGCTGAGCAGTGGAGTCAGCTGGGGATTCAATATCTACCAGAGGAGATAAGTGAACTAAATTCCACTTGATTGAGATAATATTTGGAACAAAAGAGCTTGTATCAGTAAGTATATTAAAGCTTCCTATTGACTCTGCCCAGCCCATTGGGAGAAAAGTGAGATTTGGAGACTGGGCTGAAAGTCAAGCATTTCCATACTAATGCTTCGGATTTCGGTGACTTGGCCATGGTCAGAGCACCCAGAGTAGACTTACCTTGACCTTGGGGCAGGGTTGTTTGCCACCTAAAAGCACCTCGATGGAGGTGTCTTCCTATGAGCAGAGGCCCATGCAGAATGATGATCAGGCTGGGGTCCAGTACTCTCTCTCTTGCTTTGGGGCTCTCTCTCTGGGGCTCCTCTACCCAGAAGGTGGGATAAACACAGCCAACATGGCTAGGAAAAGCATTAAGGAGCACCACAGAACACAGAGTGATTTGGGTTGGAAGGCACCTCTAAGAATATTTAATTCCAAGCCTCTCTTAGGGGAAGGGAAACCCATTGCTAGACCAGGTTGTTCCAGCCCTATGGCAGAAGCATCTGAATGCTGGCTTCATGACCTGACCTCTTGTGTGAAGCTTGGATGAAGACCTTTGGGGATCATGTCCATGTCTAAAGGGAGGTGAATGACCAGTGAAAATATTTGGAGACATGGGAATGTCATGGTTTACACCTTATGTGTGACCCAAAAGGATATAGGGGCATCAATGGGTGCAAAGCCATCCATCCTCAGAGAGGCTAAAGGCCTCTGACAAAGTACCCCTCAGTATAGAAGAACAGCAGGAACATGTACAAGGAGTTGGTATTTTACTTCACAGTAGCCAAAAGTTATTGCAAAGCTCTGAAGAATGTTTCAAGTCCTTTGGGCTAAGATGGGAAAATCATAAACTCTTGAGGAATGCAGCTGGTAAAAGTGTCTGCTTATGGCTGAGGTCTCATCTGACTCTGTGGAAAGGTCAAAGGAGTTGAACCAGTCCTCCTAAACTTCACTTTGAGAGCAGATTTTTTAGAGGAGCCAAACTTTTCCCTGCTGTAATACTCAGTGATGTCAGACAACTAAAAACAAAGCCACTACATACTGACATTTCATCAATTTGTCAGGGACTTTGTGGATGCACTTAGAAACTTCAAGGGTCACCGTAAAATTCCTGTGGGTGCATTCTTTATTTGCCCTCACTGGTTGCTTCCATTGAGGAGGAGTCTGAAGAGTAGGACACAGCCCAATGTAGAGTATTACACCAAAAGCTTATTCTATCCTGAAAACTTTGCTATAATTTTTCTTTTGCTGCTGGTTTGGGCGCCCTGGTCTAGGGGAAGGTGTCCCTGCCCCTGGCAGGGGGGTTGGAATGAAGTGATCTGTAAGGTTTCCTTCAAACTAAACCATTCTGTGGTTCTATGGAATCTTAAACTGGTTATGTACATTAGTGTCAGAGGGTGGAAAAATAGAAACCTTTGTATTTTTTAATTTGCAATTTTGTATGAGTTGGTTTTTGGCTTTTCTTTTTTTTTTTTTTTTTTTTTTTGACCTTCCATTTGACAATATAAACAGGATTCATTATTTTGTTTTAACTTTGTCTGGTAGTACATACGTGTTTTACATGAAACTGCTGCAGGTGGAAGAAAAGTGAATGAACAGGTGGCAAATTTGTTTGCACAGTGCCCTGCTAGAAACTAATTGGGATACTCTGAATAATTTGGGTGGATATTTGCCATCAGTGGAGGCATTTTTAAGGTTGTCTCTTAGCACTATGGAGGAAAATCTTTGGTGAACATTAAGGTCCATGATCCAGAGAATAACCATGGGGACCCTCCATGAGAATTCAGATCTTTCAAGAGATGGAGAGTGTGAAAAACAGGGACTCAAAATGGAAAGATTAGGAATATCAGGACACCATCCAAAAAGGAAGTAAGGAATTTGGTGGGAAGACATCAGAAATTTATATAATTCCAGAGAATTTAATTTCTGTATTTTCCTAATGTTCCCTTTTAAAACTGGAGTAGTAAATTTGATCCTTCTAAGATAGATGCCAGCTTTGGTTACATAACTTCCACAGATATTCAATTTCAAGCTTTTTAGTTAATTCAGTTTTAGCGTCCTAAATCACAAAATACAAGATGTTATCCTTGGGATTTGCTAACACTGGACATGTTGTCTCAAAGCCAGAATATCCAATTATTCAGAAACAAACTTGAGGGTGGTTATGAAATGCCACTAACCTACCATTCTTGTTGACCTATATCATGGATGCTGTTCCCAGCAAAAAGGGCTGGGGTACAAAATGTTGATCCCTACCCCAGCTCAGTAGCCTTTTCTGCCTGCTGGGCCCTCAAGCTGCAGGGCAAATATGATACCCCTTAGTTGTCAGGGGCTGATAAAAAATTAAAGAAAAAAATTGCAAAGGAAAGAAACAATCCTGAATCTTTGCTGCTGAGCTTTCATGCCTTTGAAGGAAGTGGGTAAATAATCTGCATTTGTCTCCTGCCTTTTCCAGAAGGGGCTGGCAGTATTATTTAATTATAATTATAATAGTAATTATTTGTACTTTAATTTTCTTTCTGTGAAGGAAATTATGGGTCCTGCCTCCATGACATCACTGGAAATCTATGACATCATTTATTTGCACAGCTGATTATCCATCTGTAATGCTGGAGAAGGGGTGGCAGTGCTCCTTCCTCCTTCCAGCAGCACACTGTGACATGTGTCAAATGCAGTGATGTGCTGATGTCACCAACCCAGGCCCTCCTTTTGTCTCTCAGAGCAGAATTAATTAAACTTAATTAATGCACGGTGTGTGCCTGGTGATGACATGAGCTACTCAAGCAGGGTTCAGCACATCTGCCCTGGTAAAAACTGCTCATCTGCCTGCTACCTGCCCAGTGTGGTGCATGGAAGCTGATTTTGGGGTTGTGAACCTAAAGTGCAGCCCACCTACTTAAGTTGTCATCTTTTTGCAACTGTGAGACTCCCACTTCAGAAATCAGATGAAGGATTTGATTTTTAGGGGGGGAAATTGTGGCTTGGTTCTGGTTTTGTCTTAGGCAATGTTCTTGTCTCTCACCACCTCACTTTGAAAAGTGAAGGATTGAAAAGTGGGAGTAGATCCGTCCAGACTACAATTTCTGTAAGGATATTAAGATTAGATGTATAGATGAGGTGATGTCATCACAGGTGCAGCAGATGAGCTCAAGGATGGGTTTACTTGACAGGCGGGTTTAACATGGCAGACTCTGCCACGTATAACCTATAAATACTAGCATTTCTCTAGAGGTATAAAAAACTCACCAGAAAAACTGTCTGAGCTTTTGAAAGTCTCTGGAAACTTACAGATTGTTGTGCTGGATGGTTATTTTTTCCTCTTTTCACATGAAAAATGCCCCCATGCCAGCACAAATTTGAACATGACCTCACCCCTGAGAACTGGAAAAGGGTCAAATTTTGCTAAGACTCTGTGTGGAAAAAGAAGACAATGCCAAAAGGTCCTTTTCCCTAAAAAAAAGCTTAGAATCATGGAATCATTAAGGTTGAAAAAGACCTCCAAGACTATCAAGTCCAACCTTTGACCAAACCCGACGTTGTCAACTAGACCAGGCATGAAGTGCCAAATCCAGTGGTCGAAGTTGGCAGAGGGATGCCGAGCCGTAGCTGCCACTCTGGCAGGGCCTGTAGGAAGCTCTGACAGTAATACTTCCACGGCACAGATAAGTCATAATGCTCTTTGAGATGATCAGGCATAAAAGGCTGCTCTGGATGAGCACAGCAATACTCTAACGTAAGCCGGCTGTTTCTGCAGCGGAGCCGATACAGCCGAAAAGCCCTGGAGGGATCGGCGGTGACTCACCGGGGCAGGCTGGATTACAAATCTCCCTCCTGCTAATGGCTAATGCAAACACGTCATCTGTCTGTCCCCGCTATGCCAAACATCTCCCGTTGGCATGTGGGAACGCTAACAGGAGGAAGGTGAAATGAAAACACTGCTCATACATATTACTCATGTGCAAGCTGTGGATCCCATATTCTTCCTGGGTTGCTTTTTTTTTTTTTTGCAAACAAATCTCTTCCTTTGAGCCCGTAAATGAAATACACCCAGCCAAGGGCTTCTTAAAATGCTGCTGAGCACAGATCACAACTTACTGTACTTATTGCAATAACGTCCCCTTTCTGTCCTATTTACGTCCATGGGAAGGTGAGATAAAGAAAATACTACTTTTTTTTTGTTTTGTCTCAATGCAACAGAGCTGATGGAAATAATACTTTTTAATCAGTTTTACATGAGCGCCCTGCATTTCAGTCTCTTGGATGAAATGGTGATTAAATTTCTGTTTGGTGACGTTTTGAGGGAAAAGTGTTATTGTGGAAAAACATTTGATGCTCAGAGCAGAGTTACAATACATTTTTTGTACCTTTTAAACATATATAAAATAGATAAGTGAATAGAATAGACTTGTGAGTAGTGAAGGAGAGATGGACACTAACAAAATGTGTAACAGTTCTGATGCACCCATGAAGGGGGATATCTTTACAGCACTAGTTATGAGAAATCCTGTGCTTAGCAGTCAGTTTGTGCAGGATGAAATAATGAAACTATAGCCTTTCCTGCAGTTTATAGGTCTGAGGTTGAAATGCCATCATTAGATAATGAACATCATGTTGTCTGAAGCCAAAAAGGGCCACCGGGGTGCTTAGTTTGGCCACAGGCAAAGTTTTGTAATTTCTTTCATTTCCTTCTGTGTTGAGCCAACCAAGACATGTCCTTCAGTAAAGCAACCTGTTTTCAAGCCTCAGGTCTTGTTCTAGCATCACTTATCGTCCTAAGAAATGTGTGTCTGACTGTTGTTTGAATCTGTCTAACCCTGCCTTTTGGCCATTGGATCTTGTCATGCTGCTTGAGTAAAAGGTGCTTTTTAACTTGTGTGTCTCCCAAGAAGATATGTATGTGCGTAAATAAAGTTGTCACTCAGTCTGCTATTTGGAAACGTAAACAGACAGAGCTTTGAGAGTCTAATTTAAGCATTTTCCTGCCTATTGTCAGGGAGGTTTAGGTTGTGTATCAGGGAAAGGCTCTTCCCCCAGAGGGTGATGGGCACTGAACAGGCTCCCCAGGGAATGGTCATGGCCCTAAAGCTGCCAGAGCTCCAGGAGCATTTAGATAACTCTCTCAGGCACAGGGTGGGATTGCTGGGGTGTCTGTGTACAGCCAAGAGTTGGACTTGATCATCCTTTTGTGTTCTGTGAGAGACTGGAAAGATTGCCTTGTTCAGCCAGCTTTTTTGGGGTCTTCCAGGTCTCTTCTAATACAGGACATTCTGTGATTCTCCTCATGATTTACCATTTTGCCTTTGATAAAATCTCCAGAACAACCAAAATGAAAAATTCCTGGCTGTAGCAATGTCTCAGCTTCCATGCAAATATCTTATCAGAGCAAACAGGAGAGTGTGTGTTGCATTGACACGTGCATAAATGAAAAGTGGCTCAACAGCTTTAACACTTCACATAAATTCATCTGCTCTGTGTAACACATGCACATGCATTACAGTAGAAGAGGCAGTGTGTTCACAGAGAAGTGTTTTATCTGCAGCAAAATCCATCCCACCTCAGTCCCTTTCTGCCTCTCTGCTCTCAGCAGTTTTGTTTCCTGTGATGATTTTTGACAGCTGAGTTCACTATGGTCTGTCCAAGAGATGGGTTGGTTTGGGTGGTGGGTGCATAGATCCATCTCTAGGGTGTGTCTATCAGCTCAGGCTTGGTGATGACTTGGATCTATAAAGCATAGGGTGAGAGTTTTCTCCTCTTGTCCTGATGGTTCTTTTCTGCTTCCACAGTTTATGAGGTGGTGACAGTGACAGGAGATGTCCGGGGAGCTGGAACCGATGCCAACGTCTTTGTCACTCTCTTTGGAGAGCACGGGATCACTCCCAAGACTCATCTCACCAGCAAGTAAGTGTCTGGAAGGAAATCTGTACCTTTGAGGCCTGTCCTTCAGGGATTGTTAAAGCATTTTGATGAAACTTAATATCGTTCTGATGGATATGGAGGGAATAAATCTATACAGTAATCTAAGATCACCAGGAAAATCTTTGCCACTGTGTATTTCTTACACAATCCATTGCAAACCTGCATTCCCTTCTGTAGGTGGAAATCCACGTTATATAAGGCTCAAACTTGCAAGGTGTGAGGATATTTGTTTTTCTTTGAGATTAGTTTAGGAGCTCCCAATTTAGGAGCTGAGAATATTCATTGCTTGTTGGAGTGGGCATGATGGGCTACATTCCCATGCCTAGATCTCACAGAGGTCTCCATGCTAGTCAGGTACAGGCAGAAGTGTCCTTGAATGATTCTGAAGAGTAACTCAGTGGGTTTGAAGTAATGTTGATAGCAAACCACCTACAACCAGCCATAGAAAATCTGAGGCAAACAGAAAAGGAAGAATTTAAGCTGACTCCTAATTTAGACTACTTCCATCCTATCTGCTGTATGCCTTGCTGCACACCACTGTAGTTGCACATCACTCTGATGGCCCTGTTCTGTTTTCCTCTAGCTGATGTCTACACCATCCTAGGGATGCGTCTTCTCTTTCCTTATCCACATGTTGAACTTAGTGGGAGACATTTTATAGTTTAAGAACTTATTAAGAGGGGTTTGACTCTCTAAATAGCTGTCTTTTTTTTTTTTTTTAATTTAAAAATTGAGCATCAGGGCCAGCAGGTGCTCATTTCCCATGAAAACAAGATGACTTTTAACAAAATACCAGCTCTGCATGTGCTAATTTTCCCTTAGTCAGGCAATTGCACTAAGATAAAGCAGAAATCCCTTCTCCAGAGGGTCTAGGAGAAGCTGTGTGTCTCTTTTCTTTTGGTGTTCTTATTGTTTTGGTATTCTTGATAATGTGTTTCAAAATTATTAATCCTGTGGTAATGTCACACGGTAACTTCACATTTTCTCCATTTCTACAGCACCGACAAGAGGTACCTGCAGCTATTTTAAATTTTACCCTCAAAAGAGCTTCTCTTCCCAGTGAAACAACTCAAACATGAGAGTCTGTAAAGAAAATGATATGGGAATGGTAAAGAAAATACATGAAATTTCAGCCCTGTTTGCCATATTTGAAATTCAGAAACCAGAGCTAGGAAAAGGAGTTCTATTATCCCAGAATCCCTGGAAACACCAGGGAGAGCTTCCTGACTGTATATAATATGTCTATATGAAATGCTTTGTTCCTGTTGTGTGATTTTCATCCAGACATCCCAACGAACCGACAAAGCAGAATGCCATTTTTCCTGATTTATCAGAGAAGGAAAACGAGGCAAGGACCTGAAAGGGGGAGTGGTTCCATGGCAGGTCAGTAACAGAGGTGGGAGGAGCAGCAGCAGCTCTGCTGGGGAAAGAGCTTCTAACCTCCAAACCTGCCTCGTAGTGTTTGGCAAAGCCATCAAAGCAACATCTGCTTTCCAGGGAGTTGTCTTGTGGTCAGCATTTACATAAATAGCCACTTCATTGGGAAAGCAGTCAACTGCTCATGGCTATGGAAAGAATCCAAATACTACCCTAAAAAAATTAATAAATATACTCTCTGCCCTTTAGAGAAGAAGTCAAGATGTGTCCATAACAGATTTTTCAGTCAGCTGTGGCATTAAGCACGCTACTGGTTGTGGAGGAAGTCTCTGCTGGCACTTTGTTTAATGCCTGCTCTTTCCTCCTGCTCTCACCACTTTTATTTTGTGAAAGGGAAAAGGAGGGACATGCAGAGATTATTTTAGGTTGCAGCAACAGCACTCTGAGGTTGTTCAGACCTGAGATAGCATTTTGGGCTTGGTCCCTGTTGCTGCAGAGAGCAGATGGCTGAGGTGTGGAAAGCAAGGATGAAAGGCTCGGGAAGCCAGCCTTCTGCAGTTCAGGGCTCTTGAAACTGGTCCCGTAGGAGGTGACCGCTAGAACTGCAACTACAGCTTTCCACTGGGGGTTTCCCAAACATCAGCAAAATTTCTGTGTCTCTAAGCAAAGTCTGGCACGTTACAGTGTTCCATCGAGGAACAGTGAGAAAAAGATCTAGTCTGGATGTGGGAGTGCCTGCAGACCTGCTTAACTGATAGTCTTGTCTCCTAACGATGAAGCAAACCATGAAATATTCAGTTTTCCCCCCCACCCCAAAATTTGTTATGCAGCTTTGTGAATATGGCAAAAGGATGGAATCTCATGCATCTTTCAACTAAATGTTTACACGAGTTCACTTATGACTGCAAATGCATGACATTTTATAGGCATTTACATTTCCCCATGTATGACAGACAGCTAAAATATCATGCATTGCCTAAAGATGGTACTACCATTTCTGGTTAGAATGGGTTTTTCCTGTTTCTTTCCTGACTGTGTGCTGGTAGTGAAAGAGAAGACATTTCAGGTCTTTTTATTGTGCGTGGTAAGGGGAAGAACATGGCAAGCTGATGATGTATCGTGTGTTTTTAACATTGGCCAACAGTACGGTAACTGAGAAAGACACAAATCTTTGTCGTGACTGGTCAGGAGGAGCACCAGTTCTGGAAGTGCCAGCACTCAAAATCTGAGCCAAGGCATGAGTTATAAAAGAGAAGCTGTGAGAAAGGGTGTGGAGTGACAGGACAAGGGGGATTGCTTAAAAATGTCAGAGGGCAGGGTTAGGTGGATATTAGAAGAAAATTCTTGGCTTTGAGGATGGCGAGGCCTTGGTACAGGTTGCCCAGAGAAGCTGCCCCATCCCTGGGGCAGGGATATTCCAGGCCAGGTTGGATGTGGATTGGAGCAACCTGGCAGAGTGGAAGGTGTCCCTGCCCATGGCAGGGGATGGAATGAGATGGCCTTCAAGGTCCCTTCCAACCCAAAGCATTCTGTGACTTCGTGATTTGTTTCAGAAAGGAGGTTCAGACAAGCAGGGTTGAGGGCCTGGGAGGGGCTGGAATGACTCCTCCTCACTGTCTCTCAGTTTGGAGGGATCGTGTCTCTGGTTCTGGATGTAGTGGATGGGCACTGACAAATTGCTGCGTGGGCCCAGCAGCTCTTTGCAAAATCCCACTTCAAAACCCAGCTCACACAACTCTTTCCCATCTGCCACCCTGTCCCAGGTACAGCTCAGCCAGAAGCTAAAAGCACTACCACAAATGAGTTTCTTTCCACTAGCTCCATCAGGGACAGTTGGGTGAACACCAAGGCTTTGTTTGGTGGCATTTTGGCAGTTGTCAAGACCTTTCTCATTGATCCTCTGGGGTCCAATACTGACCAAAGAGTGCTGATCCTCCACAGCACTTTATTTCTCCATGTTCATGTGCTTTCCACCAGGCTGAGGCTGGGATAAAAATACAACACTCAGCTGGGAGTGCCACTGCCACCTCATTCACAGTCTTTGGTCCAAATCTATATATTTCTTGCTAACGTAACTTTTTGGTGTCAGGCTTGCTTGGTCCAGCTGGGGACAACTGCAAATAATATCATAGAAAGGTTTTTTCCCTGAGGAAAAAAAAGAAAAAAAAGAAGAAAGAGTTAAGAGAAGATTTAGCAGCTATGGCAATCTGGAAGAAAGATGAAATAATTTGTGACAGTAGGCTTCTTGCTGAATTTGAGAAAAATACAGAGGATTTTTTTTTTTAATTTCTGATGCTGAAGACAATTAATTGGCAGTCAGTTCTACCTGGTCTGAGGTAGATAGAAAAACAGGGTTTTTCCTGTTCCTTATGCCAGCAAATACGTATGAACTGCAGAGTATGTACAGGATAGTCTTTAGAGGATGGTAATTTTTGTAGCTCTAATACCGTTAAGCCAGGTCCAGTGGCAGAAGATCTGATTTTGTTGTTTAACCTCTCTGGAATAAATAAATAAATGCAGGAAAGAGAGCTTTCTCCTTTTTTTTTTAACTCTGAGCAGTTAATATAATAAGTTAGGAAGGGCTAGATAGTTGGTGCAGAAAGGGCTGTTCAGATTAGGAAGCGAAAGAGCCCCAAGTGCAGAGGGGGAAGGATTCTCACATTGCTGCCGAAGTGCTGCTTCAGAGAGGAGCTGTGATCCTTTTCCTTTAATGCCACGGGATGTTTCCCATTTTACAGCTGTTTATGTATCTAACTGTGCTCTGATTTATATCTGTACAAATCTGCAGCACTTTCAGTGCACTCTGAAGGCTTAATGGTCTGGGATGGCGTTAAGTAACAGCACATTTTGGAGTCCATATTCACTTCTGAAAAAGAAACTCAGTGGGAATTTTTTTTCCTCTCTCCTGCTCAGCCTTATTAGCCAGCCTATGTCTAGTATTTCAGGAATAAAACGCCTGAGAGAGTGCTTAGACCAAGGTGTTGAACAACTTAAATACAAGAGTGGGTAGAATAGGTGTATGTATAAATTATAATCCACCAGCAACTATGCACACAGCAGCTGGTGGTACACTACAAGGAAGGTCAAGCCTTAGAGAGAAAAATAGGCTTTTGCTTAAAATAGCCAGACTTTTAAGGGAATTCAGCTGCTAGACCCAGGTCCCTGCTGATCAAGTGTCAGCTGCATTTTTCAGACTGTAAAACCTGGCCAGTTTTCCCCTTGGGATGAGAGTAAGGTGTCCTCCTGCAACAAACTCAACCATTCCATCTTGCTCAAAATCCTGCCCTTATCCTAACTCATTAATGTCGGCTTTAAAAATGCCTGAGCTTATTATCATCAAAAATTTAAAAATATTTCTCCATGAGAAGGGGATGAAAATTTTTAACAGAATAAAATTTACCTCAATCTGGCAAAGTGAATGTAATTAAAAATGTAATTTAATACTGGGAAAGGCTGAGCAACCTTTGTACTGTTCTTAGTGGCACTGTTTGCTTTACATACAGATTTTCCAGAAAATAACAGCCAAAATGCAGATAACAAAGACATCCCCACCCACAGCAGTGGGGTTGGAAAGAAATTATCTTTATTGTCCCTTCCAAACCAGGACACTCTATGATTCAATTATTTTATGATAAATCATAGCTAAGATTATCTAAATTAAACACCACTACTTTATTTTGTTTATGCAAATTACACCTCCAAAGATGAGAAACTGATATTAAGATGATGTTGCTCCATGCAGTACAAAGTGAAGGAGCACTTACTCAATGTCTGTAATTAAGGCTGTCTGCATCTGTACCTGGAATGCTTATGGATAAGGCAAAACCTGTGTGTCCTATTGCACTTCACAAAGTTTTGGGGTAAATTCAGGCTCCCACGGTTTTGGGCTGATGTTTGGCTCCTGAGTGCCATCATGCTGCTACAGCCCTGAGCAATTCATCCCATCCAATGAAACCTTTTCAAGTGGGGCTGGTTTTTCACCAGTTTTTCTGTGTCTGTTTAAGCAGGATTCGTCCTGCTGGTCGATAATGTCTTTGGTAGAGACATTGACAGTGGCTTTGCTTTTCTGCTGGCTTCTTTTCCATCTGGAGTGGTTTTGGACATGTGCTGCCTCACGTGGTATTTGCAGCCGCCCACTGACTGATGCTGTCAGCTTCATGACAGCAGTCTTGGCTAAATATTTGCAGACCAAACTCCCTGGAGCATTTGTTGCTCCAAGGAGGAGGTTAATGATGCTGCTATTGGAGCTCTGCACTAAGAGTAAATACGGTTTGAACATATGGGGGATTTTTTGTAGTTAGGCTGTTTGTGAGTTTGTACAGGACAGGGTCCTCTCTCCAGGAGTGATTGATAGTGTGTGTGTAGGGAGGGACAGAGGGATGAGGCCAGCACATTGTCAGCATTTTTCCTAGACCTTTTGCATTTTCGGGCAAGATGCCATCTTAGCCAGAGGCCTGATAGAACAGATTCACACAGCCTATAATTTGTATTGGACAACCTGAGGGTGAGGAAAGCTGTCTGTACTTTCAAGCCAGGAAAACAACAGGGACAGATCAGTGCTCATCCCTCACACCTTTTCATGCCACCTTTACAGATGGGACTGGCCAACATGCGGAAGTGGAAATCCTACATGGAAACAGGATGTGGAGAGAGAACTTTATAGCAGTTGTAAATATATGGGGAGAGAGCAGGGGTCATTGTGTGGTTTTGGGGAGAAATTTCCTTCCTGTCCCTCTTTATTCAGCTCTGACATACCTTAAATTCTGGGGGCAGCTCTGGGCCCCTCAGGACAAGAGAGGCACTGAGGGGCTGGAGCGTGTCCAGGGCAGGGA
>JACBWW010000008.1:34970810-34989107 GCA_020086605.1 Lanius collurio | reverse complement strand
TTAAAACAATGTAAGAGTAGAATAGAGCAGGAGGGGTACTGGGTGGGAAGAGAGTCCCTTGTGTTTTGGATATGCACTGTGAGGTGAATGAATGCTCATATTGAATGAATGTGGAGATGTGTGTATTTTTGTGAGCATCTCCTTGCAGATAAAAGATTCACAGATTCACCTATGATCTCTGCCCATATGGAGGGTTGTTATTTTTAATATATCCTGCAAAATTCCGTAAGTTCCTCGAAACTCTTTGGATAGACAGCCATAAACAGGAATTTTGTGTATAGATTCTCTAGCCTTGCCTAGTATATAACAGGGAAATTACAGTGCTAGTGGCCAGTCTTAACCAAAACATCAAAATAGGGTTGTTCTTCCTCTAGGATTGAGCATGACAACACCGGACTGAATGCAGGATGGTTCCTCGACCGTGTGATCGTGACCGACATGAACAGACCTCACCTCCGCTTTTACTTCCCCTGCAACAACTGGCTGAGCAAGGAGGATGGGGATGGACTGTATGTCAGAGACCTCATTGGCAGCCTCAACCCCATGGACGTGCCCAAAAGTAAGGGTTTTCAGAAAAAAAAAAAAAAAGCTTGGCTTTCTGGTGCCTTGTAAGAAAGGACAGGGTTGCTTTGAGACGTTCTCATCACACAAAAAGTAATTGTGTAGTCTAAGCTAATTTAAGTTTTTCTTTATAGTCAGAGGAGAGAGATATAGGAAGATGCAAGATATCTCCAGAGGGTCATTTCTTCTTCCAATGTTAGATCTGACATCTTAGTGTGGGATAAATCACTGTTTGGGGAAGCTCCACTCGTTTGTTGAGTACTGAGGGATCTGTGATGACAACATTAAATTAGATTGAATGGATACATGTAGATGAGAGGCATCCTGCTCTGGAAGATGTAGCTGGTATCCCCGTGTGCTACTCAAAGAGGCAGTGTGGTTGCAGTCTTGTGCACAAAGTTAAGTGTTTCCAGGCTCTGGTGATGTCCTGCAGGAAATTTCCATAAAGAAGCCAACCCTCTTGCTGTAACTGTGCGGTGGTTTTGCCATTACTCCACGCTGGTTTTGCTGTATGTGTGTATGCTATCCACACTGAGCTGGTGCCTGTTTTCTCAGCTTGGTTTTAAGCTAATGATGTTGAAATGAAGCCAGGACAGCTTGCACACCAGACACGTGCTCTCAAATTGGTACCAGCGTGCCGGCCACACGGTGATGTACGGTGCATGTAACGTGAGTGGGAAGGAGACTGAGATATGAAAGGGGAGCCAGCAAACCAGCCTCAGGTGGGATGTCAGCACTCCATCTGCAAGTGCTAATGAGGAAACAGAGTTGTGTTTTCCTGACAGGCTCACCAGGGCACTGCTCCTTTCTGGGAGCTTGATTTTGGGCAGAGAAGTGAAGGCCACAAGCCACAGGTCTGCAGAAAAAGAAAGCTACATGGTTCAATGCTAAAAAGAGGAAACTTCTGCTTTTTTTAATTCTTATTGAGAATAATTAGTAAGTGTCTTGAAATAATGTTGCTGACATTGCCACTTAGGAGCAATTATTCGGTAAAACCAATTTATTGCCAGACTTAAGCAGTGCTGTGAGCATTGATAGATGCTCTAGGAGGACAAAGTACTGTTATTTTTATTGAGGTCATGTTAGCAGTGAAAGAATACACTGAACTGACCCACAATTGTTGAGAGATTTTGCACTATTGAGATACAACCTTCTAAAAGAGGGTAAGCATTAAAGGATACTGCAAGTGGGCTAGCATGCACAAATAACATCCATTGACAAGAAATGTATATTGGAGCATTTAAAAAATGCAGACATCCCCAGGGTGGCTGCCACAAGGGAATGAGATAACGCCTGGAGACATTATCTGCCAAAAACCTACCCAGTTACTACTGGGGCTGTGGGGGCTGAAGTATCTTGCTGCTTTTCTAATCCAAATTGATTTGTGAAATGGAGAATCTAAGGACACTCAGGGGGCAGGAGGGCTCTGGAGAAGGTAGTGCATGTATGAAGCAATGTATGATTAAGGAGAGGTACCCTTGAGGAGGAAGTCAACCATTCAATCTTAATAGATCTTTAAGCAATGTATGAAGCAATGTATGATTAAGGAGAGGTACCCTTGAGGAGGAAGTCAACCATTCAATCTTAATAGATCTTTAAATGACACAACACCTTATCTGAATTTATTATTGCCCCTGACTGGGAGAGATGACTCAAGGGAACATGTGTGATTTCCTCCATCCTGTTCAACACCTGTATCACAGCAGGAAAGGATTTGTGGGCTAAGCCCTCAGCTGGTACAGGAGAGCGCAGCTCCAATGAAATTGCTGGAGCTACTTTGCATTTCACAAGCAGAACATCCAGTCCCGAGCACTCACTCCTCTGGAGAAGTGGCTCTGGGATATGGATGAACTGCTCTCCACGTGCTTGGCCTTGGATAAATATGAGTAAGATCATCTCCTGAGCGTGAAAGAAGAGGTTTAGGCAAGCTTTTGTCAGAAATGCATCAGTTCTCACCACCTTTATCAGAGATAAACCCCCACTCCTGAGTGGCACAGGCTGGGCTCTGCAGCCGCCGGCACGAAGGCAGGGAGCTGGGCTGAGGCCAGAGGCATGGGTGAAGGGTTGGACGCCTTCCAGGTGGCAGGTCTGAGTCTGTAAGAGGAGAGAGTTAGCTCAGCTTTCTCAGGTTGCAGTTCCCCTTGAACCATAATTAATGACAGATAAACATCCCCAGACTGCTGTGGTGAACTGTCAGCTGCAAATGTAAATGTATCTGAATTAATTTGCCTCCCTCTGGATCTATAAAGGTCTGAAATGAGATTGTGGTATGATTTTTTCTTGGTACGTACAAATCCTTTGCCCTGAATTTCATTGAGTTTTAGGGTATTTTGTTTTTTTTTTTTTTTTCAATGGATTAAATAGTGGTGTTTGCTCTTTGAGTATTAATATTTTCTGAGCCCCTAGATAATGAAAAATTATGTAAGTTTATGTAAGGAAAGATTAGTAATTCCCTTCTACGTCTGTGTTCCCATTAGCAGTTCAGTGCCTTATTCTCTCCTTTCTGGTTATGTCTCTTCAATCCCATCTTCAATCCATTTATTTCTTCAGTTTTTCTTTATAAACCACTCAGACACTGTTGTTGCCAAACTTAGCTTCGTGCTTAGCTTTCATGCTCCATTTGCTGTCACAGTCAGGAATGTTTTCGGAGGTAATCAAACAAGTTTCCTCCAGGTTCCCTCTCCTGCAGCACCTTCAGCTTTTGATCTTCTCCAGGAGAGCTTTCTCATCTTTGTCATGAGGATTTACCTTCCTCTTTTGAGCTGGAGGTCACTGCTGGGACCTTCTCCGTGCTTTGTGTGGGATGGATGTGGACTTGAAAAAGAGAAACTCTTTTTCTTTGTCATATTTTTGCTTCATTGAAGATGTATCTGAAGCCTGTTTGAAGGGGGCTGTTGGTGCTTATACCAAAACTGACTAAACTATGAGTAGACTCAGCCTCTTTCATGGTGAGGAGCACAGGCCAGACAGAATTCCTGCAGACTGTGAGTTTTGAAGAGGTTAATTTAAAGGGGGAAAAAAGAGGAATTATTTAAAAATGCAGAAAAGAGCATAGGGTGAAAAACAGTCAACATATAGTGGAGAAAATGGACACACACACTCAAAACCAAAAAAGTAGAGTACTTTTCATGATCCAAATAGATCCACTAAGGATGGCAGCAACATTTAGCAACTGCAGACACCTGAGTGATTGCATTTACTTATCCAAAAAAAATGCCTCCTGTCAGGTTCCCTGTGGAACACCACGCGTTTCTCAAGGAGAACAGGTTACATTTTAAGTGTTCCCGCTTGAATGATCCTCTATCCTCTGTATTCACATCCATGGAATTGTATGCCCACGGGCCTTTGACAGGGATAGTGTCACAGATTCTTATTTACCCAGCAGCTTCTATTGGCAGCCTGGATTAATTTACACTACAGGTATTAATTACAAGGGAGGGCTATTGTTCAGCTTTATGCTACTTCACTTGAGTTTATGAAGCCTTAGGATTGTATGGCTGTGGCTGAGCCTTTAGGCAAGGGACCAGCTCAAAACTGGAGCCAGGTGCCGGTTTCCCTATGAGTGTTGCCGGTTTTGGATCACTCTGAGGGTGTCTGATGTCCTGCCAAAGTGGTGGAGGAGGAGAGCATTATACCAGCTTGCAGCTGCACTGGGAAATCTACTGACCCAATGCCCAATGGAGGTGTGAAAGGACATGAAATTCAGGTGTCAGTTCATAGAATCACAGAATCTTTTAGGGTGGAAAGGCCCTCCAAGACCATGGAGTCCAGCTGCTCCCCCAGCACCACTCAGCCCACACTCACTCACATCCCCAAGCACCACATGCCCACAGCCCTGTCAGGGATGGGGACCCCACCACTGCCCTGGACAGCTTGTTCCAGTAACAGAAGCTCCCATCCCATTGTTTGATACCTGCAGAGCGGTCGTGAATTGTTGCAGTGGCTCCCCCTGGGCCCCCCTGGCAGGGTGCCTGCGATGTGACTCTGAGATGTTCCCTTTGTCCAATGTTCAAGCAGCCCAGGCTCTGATCTGGTTGGTTGTTTATCCCAGCTCCACCCTGGTATCCCATTTCTCCCTCTCTGTCACAAAACCAAGGGGACACAAAGCCTCGGCCTCTTACCTCCCCAGCAGATTGCCCAGGTCGGTGCCCTGTCTCTTGGGACAGAGGGAATTAATGACTCTAAGATCATAGAGGGGGGTCTGAGCAATATTTCTCTTCTCTGCTTCTGCTTCTGGTGAGTGGCTAACAGCTGGCACTGGCTTAAGTGGAGTTGCACAGCCGAGGAATGGTTTAAGATATTCCAAGGAATAAAGAGGCAAGTTTACCACAGAAATTAAGCAGTGTACAAAGCTATTCAATTACCAGAGTGAATCATTTGTGCCACTCAGTGGACATGTCCCCCACCCCATGGTGACTCTCATTTGCCTGGACCTCGCTGGCCTTTCCCTCATGGTCTGCATCCCTGCAGGTGGGACACTAAGGCTGTGCCTTTCTCCATGCCTATGTGTGATAAATACAGTTTTTTATCACCTGTCTGGAAAGCAGGGAGCCCTGAGAGTTGGTCTTCAGGTGGGTTGCAGGGTTTCCCAAGATGTAATACCAAAACATATTTGCAAGGCTTAAGTTTTGTCCAGATTCATAAAAGAAGCTGAGGTTTGGTGATATGTTGTTTATCCAACAATAAACATCTTTTCTCTGGGGTGACCACGGGCAGTTAAGGCTACTCAGCTGCTTGAGGGTAGTCTGGGCTCTGTGCAGTGTAACTTCCAGTTATGCTCAGAACAAGGGAAACACATATTGGCTATTCTTGATTTCCCTTGAAACCTCTCACTAATCAAACAATTCTCTGTACATGCTTTAGTCTGAGAAAGCAGAATCATTCATTTGCAAAGGGATGTTCACTCACTTGGTCCTTAAAATTATGTTCAAGACCAGAGAGATGAAAATCAATTCAGTCTCCTGTGCAATTTTATCTTATGCCAACCTGTCAAATTTTGGTCAAGTCTTTGCAACCTGCCTTTTGCAAATGAGGTTCAGAGCCAAGGACTGATTTCCACCTGGCTTTTTGGCCACCAGCACCCTGAAATTATTTAAGATTGGACATGACAGGTTATAAATGTGCATAGGACAGCAGCTTATGCCAAATTCTTTCAAGGCTGCATATTCCCAGTAGCACAAAACTGCATGTGTGACATCAAACTGCAGAAATACTCCAATCTCTACTTTTTCTGGGTAAAGTTTAGTTTTATTTGGTCTATTAATAATGAACGTGAGGAGCACATTGGTGTGGCACACCTTGACTTTGAGGATGGAATAGTTCCAACACAGTTGCATTGTGTTTAATTTTTCCATATTGAAATGTGTTGGAAGTTGATCACTATTGCTTTTCTTTATTATTATTAGTGTTAAACAAAAAAAAGGTCACAAGATGAGATCAGATATAGCTGTTCCTTGTCTAGGGTGGGTCTTTTGCAGTCAGACATGAAATTTCTGCTTTGCTGAGAAAAGAACCGGTTTTGAAAGGGAAAGTTGTTGGTTGTGTCAGTTCTGGCCTAATTTGGGGCTGATACATGGTGCTTTTGAGAGCTGGCATGGATATGTCCTAAGTGTAATGGTTGTGAAGTCATTATGAGCATCTGGGAACTGGATCCCAGTAAAGCCAGATGAGTGGTGAAATTTCCCTGAGTGCTCATGCAGGCAGAGGGAGGCCTTGCCTTTAAAAACATCAGAAAAATATTTATTATCAAAGCATTAACATACTCTAGATATTCTCTGAGGGTTTTAGATCCACTGTGACCTAAAACTCATGTATTTGAGCTGTGAATGTGAGCTTACTCCTCTTCTCTTTGGAGAAAGCTTGTGTTAAGACTTCACAGTTCTTTGTTCAGAGTTTTAATGTTGGCTGTTGGCTGACTTGAAGGCTTCCGAGCAGTGACCTGGCTGTGGCTTGAGGGAACATCTGGGGCAGCAGGTATTGGTGTACGTGATTCACTTTGAGTCAGAAGAGGAATCCTTCCTTCCATCTGGGAATATGCATGTCCTTGAGGGCTGGGCTGGATCGGAACTGAAACTGTGGCCAGTATTTCCCAATAACCTACTGATGTTAGAAGCCCAGGTAAGGAGCAGAATTTGGGATATGAAGCACCAGTTGGTGATGCCCTGCTGGTTTTGCAACCTCATTTTATAAAAAGGTGGGCTTAAAGAGCAGCATTGGTCACTCCTGGATGAGTCGCCATCCCTAGAGGGATTTAAAAGTCATCTGGATGTGGCACCTGGTGACATGGTGGTGGCCTTGGCAGGGCTGGAGGAGTGATTGGACTCTCTGGTCTTGGGGGGTTTTTAAACCTGCATGACCCTCGTATTCCCCTGGGTTGTGTTTCAAAATGAGGTCACACTACTTCACAGTTTTGGAAACTTTCATGGCCAGAAAAAAGAAAAAAGATTATTTCTAAGGGCACAGAAGTTGGGGAAGAGGGAATGAAATATTAATACGTGTTACTTTCTCATCAAAATTCATCTTTATTTACTCTGAAAACTGGAAGTGTATAATCAGCCCAGGAAAATGCAGATAAATATATTTATGAAATACATATGGGTTGTTTACTTCTGAGTAATGATGAGTACCCTCTGTGTTCAGAATGAGGCCTTGCTTCATGCTGAAGCATCCAATAAACAGGGTTTGTAGAGGAGAAATATCTTTTGCCATCCCATTTATAACACTGGGGAAAAAAATGTTGTGCTATCTGGTGTAGTGAGCATCCAGAAATGTATTTTCTTTTTGGTCAAAAACACTTCCTTTGCTCAAACAAGGACTTTCCCTGTAAACTTTGCCCACCTTATGTCACTGTGTCCTAAATGAGGCAGCTACGGACATTTAACTTGTCACGTTTTTTTTTTTTTCTGTTGTTTTTTCCCTAAAGGTGGGTAAAAGGAATGAGAAATGGAAAAAAAAAAAGAACCATTGGTGACTTGCAAACCACAAAAAATGCAGAGAGCCCTGAAAAGGGATACAAAAAGAGATTTGTAATTCACAAAGAGAGAAAAGATTTTGGAGAGGGAAGAGTGTGTGGCTGTGTATAGATTTCTGTGTACCCAATACAAAACAGAGAGTACAGCATGTTTTTGAAGACATGTGATAACTTTGACTAATTATGTCTATATTTGGAAATTATTTCAGCTATCAGTTTTGAAATAAAGTAACTTTTTAAAAAAATCTGGTTTATTCAGAGCAAGACTGAAGTACAGAGCTAACAATATGACTTTTGACAATGCCATAAAATTACTTCAGTCTTATTTCTGAGCAAAAGTGTTTAACCCAAGAGGATATTCTCAATCATTTCTTCAATTTTGATAATAGCAGATCTGGGGAAAGAAGAAAATGGATAGTTCTTTTGTGAAATATTTGTTCTTTTTTTTTTTTTAATGGGCTCCCACCCTGGGGCTGAACTAATGAAAAATAATGATAAATCCTGGAGAATTAGATGA
Organism: Lanius collurio; assembly: GCA_020086605.1. NCBI lineage: Eukaryota > Metazoa > Chordata > Aves > Passeriformes > Laniidae > Lanius > Lanius collurio. The sequence continues at coordinate 34,981,059 of JACBWW010000008.1, read as the reverse complement.
ACAAGGATTTCTGCACCACTGTCACAAGGTGGGTTGCCCTGTGCTAAGCTCCATGCTTCTGCAACTAAACCACTATTGTCTCCTGAGCAAGGTCGTTTAAAGCTCACTTCAAAAAGTCATCATCGCTTTGAAGTCACAGTAGGAACATCAGTTTGGCATATCCTACAAGCAAAGCCTCCTGCATGTGGTAGATTGCCTCTCACAGGCCCTGCAGAGGGATGATCCAGCCTGAATCCTAATATATTAACTGTTTTGATGCACGCTTTGGTTTCATGTAAGAGCTGTGGAAAATGGAGGTGAATCTCATGGTCTCTGGCCTGGGTGGGGAGGCCAAGGGACAGAATTCATTATAGGAGGGACATGAGACAGTGCCTGAGGGTGATGTGATATTCAGCAGAGAAACAAAATCACAGAGTCACAGAATACTCTGAGTCCACACAGACCCCATGGAACATCGAGTCCAAACTCTGGCCTGCACAGGACAACCCCAAGAATCCCAGCCTGTGCCTGAGAGAGCTGTCCGGATGCTCCTTGAATCCTTTCCTTTTCCTGTGGGCCTCCTTGAGTGACAGCAATAATATCTCTTAAGAACACGCGTTTAGAGAGCTCTTGTGAGATTAAAGAAGTGCTGAAACAGGGTCAAACCAGCCTTGCATCTTTAGTGCTGCCTCTGGTGACAGGAACCCCTAACCCACGCAAAGGCTCTTCAGCATTTCTCCCCTGCTAACAGCGTGTTTTGGCAGAGGTGCTCACAGCCAAAAGCCACAGAGTCATAGAATGCTTTGGGTTAGGAGGGGCTGGTAAAGGTCAGCTAGTCCAAGCTCCTCCAATGAGCAGGCACATTTTCAACTAGCTCAAGTGACTCAGTACTCTGTCCAATGCAAAAGTCCTTCTTCTCCAGCACCCTCATGCTCAAGGTGTGCTTGTAATCTGCATTTCCAGTTTGAACCCTTGGCTAAAGATGCTTTCCCCATCTCTGAAGGAACAGCTCATTAATAAATGTAACTGTCAATTACCCTTGAAAGAGATTAATTATTTTTTAGTTCTAAACCAACCCTTAGAATTCAATGGTTTTCTGAATGGGAGGAAAAAGAAGTCTTCTTTATCTGCATGCCATTGCTTTGTGAAAGAGCAGGACACAATTTTGAGACTGCACTGGCTCCTGGTGAGCTCAGTAGAGCCCCTCAGCTTTTTCAGGGGTTGCTTTAGGCTCTAATTATATTTTGTTCAGCATAGCTGCCTCTAGGGTCCCAGAGAGGTGTAATGGTCGGGCTGGGTGAGTTTTTCTCTCCGCAGCATTTGCAGAGACTCAGTTGCTGGATACACAAGAGCAGCACGACACCTCCAACCAGAAGGTCACCAGAAGCTAATCTAGGAAGAGATTGTTTTATCCTAGTGGGAGGAGATCTCTGCCAGGACAAACAAGAACTAAATTCAAATGTTTGCTGTGAATCAAGCGTGTTGGGAGGCCAGGTCCCAGCTCTGTGCCCTAGCCATAGGCTGTCTGACATTTTAAGGATGCTCTGACCAAGATCTCTGTCACATGCTGTCAGCAGTGCTATAAAGGCACTTCTCCATTGACAAGTCAGTCCTTTCCATCAAGAAGAGGTTTTTCCAGACAGTTCCTGGTGGGCTGGAATGACTGACTCAATCTGACAGGCAGGAACCAAGGTATACAGACACTAAACCACTGTCCTGAGCTCGTGCAAGGCTGTGGCAGACTCAGGCTGAAATTGCACCTTGTCCAGGTGCCTGCCTGTCCCTTTAGCAACAATTCTTTTCACACTAATCACAACAGTATTTCTGTCCCAGCAGCAATTCAGAGACAGTAGCAGTGCTTCTCCCCTGTCCACCCCACTGCCTTCCCCCCCAGCCCCTTCCTAAATCTGCCTGCTCAGTGTTAAGTAGCACAGGATGGATCTCAAACACTGCCCCTCTCAGGAGCACTGTGAAAACAGAAGGATAATTGCTAAGAGCTGCCTTATGAGGAGAATCCATCGCTGCCTACAGTTCCTTGCTTTTAACCCCACGTGCTTTGCCTGTGAGGGCTGTGACATTTCTCAGATATTGGATGCTGCTGCCCTGCTCCGTGGTAGGTCAGGCACACGGGAGGCAGGCACAGCTGGGAATTCACTGCGCCCTGCAGGAGGTGATGGCCCTCGGTAATGAAGCACAGCCAGCTTGGTTTTCCTGCCCAAATCTTGTGTTCATGCTGCTGGAAACTCAGCAGATTGTGTGTAAGCACACTATCTATTGCCCCAAATAATAGTAGCTACAAGTTTTCTTTAGGCAGTTCCACCCTATGGTGCTTCATATTGCTAAATAAATGACATTAACAGATGAATATCACACGGCTGGACAGTCAGCTGCAGCTTGCAGGTGGCAGGATTTGGCTGGGATATGTCCATGCATTTTCCATGGCTGGAGGCAGGACAGAGGTTGCACAAGAGCACCCAGGGGTGTTCGGTCTGGATGAAAAGATTCTGGGTGGTGTATGGGGCTAGTGCTGTAGCTGGAATGGAGATGGCAGTGGGGACAGCCTGGATGGGGAATACTGGGGGGTAGAAGAGAAGCAGCCCCATGCCCTTCATCCCTCAGGGGCAGCATTGGGAGTGCATCACATTCACAGACATAAACCTCTTGGTTCTCAGTGGAGAGAACCTGACTCCAGCCCACATTGCAAAATTAACCTTTTCTTTTGGCTGTTGAAAGCTGAGGCTGAGCTAATCAGTAGCAGACAAGCTGATTGACTGCCACTCCTCTGCTAAATTAATGCAGTAGGGTCACATCAGTGCCACCCCACTGTTTCCCAGAGATGGCATCCTGGCAAGGTCTTCAAATGCAGACACACAACTGTAAAGAAAAGAAAGGCGCTGTAACCACGCAGGGCATTTACACTTGTGCGTTGTGCAATGTGAAATTGGAAAGACAAGAGAAAATAGCTACTGCTCTTCCTACTGATTTTTTGTTAGCTGTTCTGCTCTTGGCATCTTGCAGTGCCTCTGAAGCTGCTAATTTTGCTCCTAGGAAAGCTCCCCTCCCCATGCCTGTGCTGCAGTGAGCCTGTGCACTGCTCGATGGAGGCACAGCTTTTACATTAGCATTTTGCATGTTCTCAGTGCTAGGAGAAGCATTCAGGAAAAAAAAAATATCTAGGCAACATCTTAATCTGTGTTTTACAGATGAAGTCAGAGCCATGTATTGGGATTTTTTGAAAAAAAGACAAGTGGGTATTTTTTAAAAAATGCTTCAGCCAGGGGCTTAAAAAACAGGGAACAACATCCACCCATGATCAAAATGAAGAGTGCTTGACTTATGGCAGATCTGTTCCTGGCTGCAATGAGAGCTTTCTCTTGCATGCTTTTAGCAGCTGAATCCTCACTGTCTTTTTAAGAGGCAGCATCCCTTTCTATTTAAATTGCTCATTCACCATGTCACTGTAAGATGTGCTGATGTACGAAGCACAGAAGGACCCCTGAGCAGCATGAAGAGTTCCTCTCTTTGCTGCAGCTGAATGTCAAATTGCTTAGAGAGGGAGAATGTGCTGGCAAAAATTCAGTGTGGCTCAGGGTTTGCTTCCTGAAGATGGAGGACCTGAAATTTTTCTGAACACAGACCTGAGGATCAAGTGTGGGGACAGGTTTGAGCGCCCAGTTTCAGGGTTGTTAAGATGGAAAAAATTAAAGAAAGGACCTGATGAGCACAGGCTAGACATAATTTTGGAAGCAAGAATGTGCTCTGAACTGAGCCAAGGATCTCTAAGTATTGAAGCAGTTTTACCTACAGAAACACATCAGCATGGAAAAGAGCCATGCCAGGACATGCCATACACCACAGCCTTGCTTATGGTTTAGGGGACAACATAAAACCCTCACAGCACAGAGCCCAGTCCAGAGTGATGACCCATCTCTGGGCCCAGGAGTCAGCTCTGCCACAGGGCTCTTCATGCTGATACTGTCAGGAGCAGGGTTTGTGTACAGAGCCCCCAGGAACACTTAGTGCTCCAAGCAGGAGGTCAAAAGATGTCATTCTGGATCTTGGGTTTAACATACAGCCACCCTGAAAAACCTTTAAACATGGTTGATCTGGCAAATAATTTCACTGTTGTTTTCCTCGCTGGCTGATGTATTTCTGCAGCAACAATACAGGGTTCCATTACTGCCCTGTGTTTGGTCACTGCTCCTCATTGCTCTTCATGAACTTGTTCTCTGCATGTCTTCCTTGATGCTCTGCCTGCACTGAGACATCCTTCTGGTCTATATCTGAGAGGCATAAAGCCTTATCCTGCATGGGGAATGTAAGTTCAGCCACTGTAATTTGTCCTTTTGAGGATCCTGTTATCCTGTCAAGTTCTTCTGGCCCCCAAAAAGCAGAGTGGAAAATTAATCACTGACATCAGATTAAATATTCTAGAGGAGGTGCAAGAAGCAAAGCTTCTTGAAAAATGTGGCCTGTAATTACAGATTGCAAGGTACAGTGGGTCAATTTTAGTTAGAGCAGCTTAGTGGCCAAGTGGGAGCTGTAAATTACACCATCCTCATCCTTGGCTAATGCAAATGAACACTTTTGGTGTTGGTATATCTCTAGCAGGTTGTTAGAGCCTTGTGAACCAAAGCAAAAGAGTTAAAGAGAATGATTAAGGCATTTTCTCCCTTGTCGGAGCCCAACTCTCTTCTCCTCTTTCTTCTTATTATTTTTGCAGTTTTATCATTATTATTTTATTTGCCATGGCATGTTTTGCGATGGGGCACCAGGGATGTCAGCTCTATTTTTAGCTTTTTCCCAGCACATGCATTAAACTGTGACAGGTGATTTTCCCTTCTGTTTGGGCTCTGCCCTTGTAGGCCTCAGCCTGGGATCCGAGAGCGTCGTTGAAATTCAGGGAATGGTCCAACAGCCACTCCTCAAATGTCTGCTCACACGTCCTCTGCCTCAGTGGGAGCACGTGCACCAAGGCCTCTATTGTCATATAAAATAACTTTTAATATGCACTGATTATGGTGGAGGAGGTGGGGGATCTGTCCTGGCAGTGTAGCCCAGTGTTGGTGATGTTCCATGGCTCCTGAGAGAATGCGTTTCTGTAGCTGACTGGGAACCCCAGGAAAGATTATCCCCTAATGGCACTTGCCAAAGAGAAAAGAAGTCACAAACCAAGAATCATGGTAAATGGTTGGACTTGATGATATTAGAGGTCTTTTTTAGCCTTAATGATTCTATGATTCTGTGACGCACGAAGTTTTATTTTTGCCAAGAATCTGTGTGAGGAGACCTGTGCATTTGACCCTTTCACAGAAGGAGTGTGCCCAGGAATCAGAAATACAGAAGTGACACAGCACAGAGCTTTCAGTATCAGCTACCCAGGGCTCAATAACAGGAACTCTGTTGAGGGCTTTTCTGACATCATGTACTGTTCAGCAGCAGATTTTGCATTCATTTTCTTCTGTTTTGTGTCTTGCTTCTTGCCTCCAGCACTCAATTTTCACAGAAGTTATGTCCCAAAGTGTGTGTCATGGCTGTTTGATTGGAGGAACAAGGTAGTCAGGTGACTTCTGTGATAGATTTCAAAAATTGCTCATATTTGGCCCAAATAAAGCACATTGAAGGTCATGGGAGCTTTCTCTTTGGTTCCATAAGAAACCAAGCTCACTTTTGCTGTCCCTGGGAACCAAGGGAGTCCTGCCCTGATCCATCTGGAGAACTTTCTTCTCAAACTCACTGACATGACGTGTGAAATGTATGCATGGTGTGCCTAACCCATCCACGGGGTTTTTGTGCCACAGATGATGTGTCTTCACAGTGTCACAGCTCCTGGGCTTTACTCTTGTTTCCTCATTAAATAAAATAGACTGGATGACTAGATTTCTTTCTTCTTTTTTTTTTTTTAAAGAAAAGGTGGCCACCTTCACATTTTTGTTTCATGCAGCATGACTAATATTTCAGACAATTAGAGAATGTTGGCGTTTTTTGGTTCATCCAATTTCGCTCACTGCTGTGGGCAAGGACACTTTTCACTAGAGCAGGTTGCTCAAAGCTCCATCCAGCCTGGCCTTGGGCATGCCCAGGGGTGGGGCATCAACAACTCTAAGCAGCCTGTGCCAGTCCCTCACCACCCTCCCCATAAAGAATTTCTTCTGTATACACAATCTAAATTTCTCCATTTGCCGTTTGAATCTGAGGTCTCCTTGTTCTATCACTATGATATTATTTCCTCAAAATACTTGCTTAGTATGAACTAAACTGCCAAAAAAACTCTAGGACAGAACTGAGATCAGAGGGGTCAGGTCTGAGCTTGGGCAGGCTCTGTAACTCATCAACAATTGGAAAAAGCAAAGCTGGCCCATAGGTCTGAGTTCATTTAATGCCTTTGTAACCACACCAAAATTCTTACTTTCTCTTCTATTTCACTCTTCAGTGTCAAAGCCAGGAACTGAGTGTTCTGTCCTCTTGTCCTGGGCAGTGAACACGCAGTGTCAGAATGCTGCCTATGGATTTTATTCCTCTTGTGGAGAAGGGGGTCATTGTACCAAGAGCCATGGTTCAGACCATGCTTTCAAGACAGCATCAGCACAGCCTGCATTGGTCTGTAATGTTATGTTTTGCATCAAACCACTGAGTTATTAATGTACTGGGATTTCTGCCTTCCTCCTTGCAGTCAACAAATACGTGGTCCGGGTTTTTACTGGCGAAGTCAGCGGCAGTGGAACAGATGCGGATGTCTTCATTAATATCTTCGGTGAGAAAGGAGACACAGGTATTCAAATGCAAATCATTTCCTAAAATATTTCCTCCAGCTCTGCAGGCCTGTGATCTGAGCAGCACACACAGGCAACCTGGCAAATGCAGAATAATTTGGCTGAGTGAAAGGCACAACAAATGGTGGCGTTAGCTCTGGGGGCCCTCACATCCACAGCCCCTGGAAGATGCATCTGCAATGCAGCAGTTGTGGCTGGGTGTGGGCAAGTTACCTGCTGTTAAAAAAGCAAACTCTAGGAAAATGCAGCGTAAACTACCAGGAGAAAGCAGTGGAGTGAGTGCCAGCCCACTGAAGGGTCCAACACCACTGTGTATTTACAGTGACTGCAGTGGGAGATGTAGGTCTCATTTTCTGGGTCCCTGGATGGATAATGACCTCCCTTCTCTGGGGAAAAGGCGGTGGCTGAGCCTGCTTGGCCAGTTGTAAAAATAATCTAGACAAGGTTTATATTAGTTGAGTTTAAATAAGTTTTTTTTTTAGAATTATTGTAATTATTTTCAAATGCAGATTGTGCTGCAACAGTGGCCTGGAAACTTTAATTTAGTTTTTAAAAATTTAATTGAATAATATTAAAAGATGTGCACAAACCAAACTCTGTGGGCCATGGACACAAGTGGGTGGAGATTCCTGCAGATTCCTGGAACCAGGGAGTAAATATTCTCTTGCTTCTACCCTGCACCTATCCTGTCAAATTCAAGAAATAATGATGTGGTATCTGTCAAGTGTCCTTGAACAGATTAAAAAACCTGGTGGATAGGGCTCATCCTTGATTAATCCTCCAGAGTTTTACAAGGGGATTCATCTGATCTCACTGAAGACATCCCAAAGTGGGAGTCTGAATCCTAGCTGGGTGTCCAGGCACTCTGTCATATCCACACAGAGAAATAACAGCCCTAGAGAATTATTCATCCACTCTAAGGTAAGAGGGATGAGTTGCCCACTGACCTCTTTCTCTGCACTGGTGCCTTGGGTGGGTTTCATCCCACTCACAGCATCACTCACACAGGCTGAAACCAGGAGCACAGCTTTAATACTTTTCATAAAGGCAAGCCCCTGTGAGATCAGGAAAAAGCCAACAGCCCTGGCTGAATCCTAATTTGAAAATATATCCTTCTCGATACAGCAAAGAATTCTGTGTCCTGAAATGTCAGAATCTGCAGTTTGTGACCAAAGTCTTTCTTGAACAGTTTGGAGATTTTTCAAAGACAGTAAAAATAAAAGGGAAATGTGGTGGTATAAAAAAAAAAGATAAATTAAGAGCCATCTGGATATGTATTTCTGAAAGCTCTGGGAGCTGTAAGTAACTGTGACATTAGAATGGAAATACTGGTCTTTTGTGTGCTTGAAAAAAGGTACCTTTTTTATTAAAATATAAAATCCTCTACCTTTGCCTTGAATCCTGGGTGTAGAGAGCTGATAGCTAGGGAATATTTGATTCAGTGGTGACATTCTTAAATATTCCTTCAGTTACAAACACGCATATGTCAGTAACCCTTTCCCCCCTGGAGTTATTATTTACTACTTACTTGGGGTTTTTGTTGCTTTTTTGGAGGGGGGGATGTTGTTGTGGTTTGGTTGGTTGGTTGGTTTTTGGGTTTTGTTGTTTTGTTTGGTTGGTTTTGGGTTTTGCTTTTTTTTTACTTTTCTTTCCCCCCCTTCAGGTGTGAGGAAACTGGACAATGACAAAGACAACTTTGAAAAAGGAGCAGAAGACAAGTTCACGCTCGATGCTCCAAATCTGGGAAAATTAAGGAAAATTAACATAGGGCATAATAACAAGGGTGGCTCTGCTGGCTGGTTCCTTGCAAAGGTTAGTTACTCCTGAGACATCCAACATAAGCATCTCATGGGCTCAAAATATCTCACCCTCTCAGTGGTCTGGTACCAAGAGATGCAAGGATAATTGCTGGTGATACTGGTTACTGAGAAGGACACAAATCATTTCATTCTGTTGACTTAACTCATTACCATGGCCATAAAAATACCAGAGTCCGAGAGTTATCTGCTAGGTCTGTTCACATTGAAAATCTGCAGACTCATAGTTTGCCCAAATTTAAGTGATTTATCCTTGGCTCAACAAAAGAGATATACCTGCTGCAAAGACCCCTTTCTTCTCACTTTAAACTCCTGCCATGGAAGGTATTACAGCTTTTAGTGCACTGGTTGAAGGAGTATTTTAAAAGGAGAAATCCATGACTCTTCCCTCTAGTCTCATTTTTTTCCCCCGCTGATGTAGTTTTACACAGCTGGCTTTAATCCAGGGAAGGCCTGACCCCATGTTTGTAAATCCTCAATGACAGGATAGTCTGATGTGTTACAAATGCAAATATTAGCACATGCTTCTCCGCCATCACCACCACTACCTAGTGCAGGAAAAGTTACAATGTTGGCTGTCCATGAAAAATGCAGAAATGAAAAACAGAGTAATTGTGCTCAAAGCAATAAATAGTGAGGGGGGAAAACCACAGAACTTCATTCTCACTTCCCAGACATAATGACATGATTTTGGATGAGGTTTGTGAGGTTGCCCAAGTCCCAAAACCTGGTGTAGTGACTACCTGCAGCCAACACACCAACCCTGTATTGTGCCCTGAGCCTTCAAGATGTTTGTGATTAAGTAAAAAGCAACTCCAGCCTTTCAAATTCAGATGAAAAGTTGGAGAACTGAGCTAAAATAGCTCTGTTATTGTCTACTGGTTTTGAATGTTTTTCTGCAATTTGGTACAATACTTGGACACTCTAGTGTTGTGACTCCAGGGTGAACCTGTTCTCATGTTTCTTGCATTTTCAGAGTGGCTTGTACTCAGAGATGGATTTCCACCTCTAAATGTAAGAATAAACCCACAAAAAGGAACCCAAAGAGGATCAGCTGGTAGAGAGGCATCAGAGTGTTGATATTTCTCCCAAACCTCATCTATTTCAGTCTCTAACACTCCAGCTCTCTCATGCTGACAATCCCAGCTCTGGCAGACACTGCTGTCTGTGTCTGTGGAGGTACAACAGGACTCAGGAGTGCTACAGGCAACAGCACGGTGTGGGATGAGTGACAGGAGGGGAAGCTCTGATTCCCAAAGAATGGTTTCATAAATTTATCAGAAAAGACAGATTTCAGATTCTCCCATATTGTTGAGGAAAATGTCAAGGGTCTATCCATAATAGTGATTTTTTTTTTTCTCCCACTGAGGCATAACCCACATAGAGGAGTAGAGATTTTGCTTTCTTCTCTTCTGGCTGAAATTCTTCAGTACTCTTCTCTGCTGTTTTAAAATACTATAGTAACTTTATGGCATAATTCAGGAGTCCAGAAGAAGATATTGGTAAGAAATACCTCAGCAGGAGGTGCAAAAAACTACTCTAATATTAAAGAGCAATAATGTTCCCCAGCCTGCTGTAGTAAAATATCACAGAATCTTGGGAGAGTTTGCTTTGGAAAGGACCTTACATACCATCTTTTTCCAGCCCCTGCCACAGAACCTGCCACTGGAACCTCCCACT